>JAYMTA010003069.1:0-15030 GCA_036897625.1 Pelargonium cotyledonis | reverse complement strand
ATCCCAACACCACTCTGTTGCATATCGGAGGTTCCTGGGTAGCCATTGTGAAGCATCCATCTGACAGGAAGTTCTTTGTAGTTCACACCTGAGTTTCCACTTGGCTTCACTAAACCTTCCAAAATGTCAATAAAGTGCTCTGGAGGGTTAACGCGGTCTGGGATGTTGATCCCAAGGTTAGCAAAGTATTCTTCAACTTTTTCCATTGGTCCATGGTAGACAGTGAAACCCCCTTTTGCCAGAAGTACTAAATCATCAAACATCTTGAACAAGGCATAGCTGAAGAAGGAATTGTGTACTAGTTAGTAAATACAACAGCAGAGCCATTTCCCGAACAATGTCGGGGTCAGCTACATGAATCCATTAGCAAAACTTTTTGGGATCTTCTGCTCGTATTCTCCTTCAGCACGCTATTAAATCTAATGCTATCTCCTTAGTTAAACCATATGTTATCATGTCTTTCCTTACTACCAGTTAGTAAATAAGTGAAACTAGCCTTCAAACAACCATTAGTCATCTCATAGTATCCTACCTTAAAATATTCAGCGATTTCTAATACCAAGACTGTCAAATTTCTTGTACAAGCATCTAAAGTAATCAGATACATACCTAAGTCTTATCGTGCCTAGAATGCTAAACCTGCCAAATCCTACTAATAAGTTGTCAAAGCAGGTTTTCAGCTTTCATTACATTTTTTTTCTAAGAACATGTTTGGTTTGTAGAAAATGAAACCATTTCTAGGACTAAAAAACTTGGAAATGGTGGCTTTGTTCTCACATTTACCACAAAAAGGGAATTTAGTTTTTCAAGGATTTATTGAACAAAACATGAGTTTCCACATAGTGTGACCAGATAATCCTTTGCTGGAAAAAAAAAATACCCAGGAAAAGACGTGTAGAGAGCAAAAATGGAAACATGCCATTGAAAAGTTACCTTGGTTGGTGCACAACCATGCAGATGTTTACACCTTCAAGCGCTTCACGTTGAAGTGCTTTAAGAAGTAGATGGGATGATGAACTGTCCAAACCTGATGTCGGTTCATCCAAAATTAGAAGAGAAGGTTCCATGACCATTTCCAATCCAACATTTACTCGTTTTCTCTGGCCTCCAGAGATTCCTCTCTTCTCTACTGTTCCGACCAGTGAATCCCGCACAGTCTGGAGTCCCAAGGCTTCAATTACTCTCTCAACAACTAGTACTTTATCCGGTTTTGACAAATCAACGGATAATCTTCAAAAATACAAATCCATAATGAAAATAGCAGAAGTCGGTATCAAAAGGTTAAATAAATCACAATCTATGGAACATAAGAAGATAAAAAAGGGTGCAAAAAAGAAAGGATTGAGACGAGGAAGACATAAATTTCAAATACATGCTATGATATGTGGGGCATGTATTGATGCTTGTTGGCATGTTAGGCACCTATAAACAAGAATCTCAAATTTGACCTGTTCCATTACCTATAATGACACTTCAGAAGTATTTGTATTATATCCCTTTCAATATTTCCCCTAGAGTTCCAAAACCCGGAACCATATGCTAGTGACAGGCATGGCACAGAGCATTGACTGCTCAAAATAAACAAGGTGATAAGCTCTTTTGTTTCGCGCAACACTGTAAAGTTATTGGTTATGTTCCCTTACTTGGGCATGTAAGATAACCCATCATAGCTGTCATAACTATACCAATGCACATTATAAAGTACATAATTGCTTTGACATGAATTTCTAAACACAATATGATACATAAATCCTTCCCATGGAACATGTTAGCAAGCTTGACACCAAGTATCAGATAAATTTAAAGATGGTGAACATAAGTAGAAGACATAAGCAAGAGATGCAGCTGGAATATGCACGAGGAAAATCTGACTGACCTGCACTTTGCACTGAACCAAAGGTTCTCTTCCACTGTCAAGTTCCCATGTACAATATCATCTTGAGGCACAAAACCAATGATTTTCTGATATGAGTGTATTGATATGTTCTTTCCATTAATAAGAATTAACCCATTAACTGTACATCCAATTGCCTTGCCTGCCAGAGCAGAAATGAATGAAGTTTTTCCAGCTCCAGAAGGACCCATGACAGCAGTAATGCGGCCAGGATTAATCCTTCCCGTAACACACCTTAATAAATGCTTGTTTTTGGCTTTCAAGGTAAGGGTTAGGTCTTTGAAATAAATGTCAATTAGAGGCCTTTTCCTGACTTCAGGATTAATAGCTTTTGAGACCACTCCCAAGAAAGTAAGCTTCTTGATCTCTTTCCCCATTGCTTTCTCTTTCTCAAGTTGGGAATATGCGTAGTTAAAAATTTGGCTACGAGTACGCTTTGGTTTTCCCTTCGGCATTTTCTTTTTGATATTCTTATCTCTAGTCCCATGCTCAAAACCTCCATAACTGTCAGCTTCATCTTCAATTTCATGAGTTTCAAGACTCAATTCTTTATAACTTTCAGACCCATCTTCAGTTTCATGCATTTTCTTCATGAGGCCACGAAGCTCCTCAGTCTTTCCTCCCGAAGGTGCATATGATGGAAGAGGTGCACTCAAACTACTTAAATGCATTTCTGGGTATGAATCATCCTCTGAATGCTCGACATGCTTTTTACGCGATAAGGTGCGTGATAAATGCTCTTGCAGTCCACTTGCATGTCTCACAGCAGCATCTTTTGCTACTTTCCATCTTTGACGTGCTTTTGCTGTCTCCCTTGCACTTCTTGCTGCTGTGTTCCTTGATTTCGCCAGTCTCCTTTCCCGAGTGGTGAGAACTTGGTCAGAACAGTTGTAAATAATAAGCAGCAGAGTGCTCAAAGCAGCCTGCATTACCATTTAGCATGTGAAGGCATCAATTTCCATTGTCCGGTTGCACGGGGAGGATGTAAGTTCCAGCACATAAACAAAGTGAACAACTTACTAGAAGCATAATTCCATATGCATGAATGTTTTGATATGCCGTGTTTGGATTACATGAAGTCAACTTGAAGCAAGCTGCAGGATGATCAGTAAAAATCAGACTCAACAAATATTGAAACTCAAAGTCCACATTCAACTTTTACTACCTACAAGCAATAATTTAGTAATAGCATATAAGCATAACTTACGCTTCTCTGATTTAGAACCCAACCTGCAGTAATGTCTGAAATTGCAGAAGGATTAGTATAAAGTAAATTATGAAAAACCACAGAAAAAAAAATCATTACGAAAATCCACATTTTCTGGTCACAAGGAAACATAACAAATATGTTGTAACTAGTGAAAAATCAGATTAGTTAGACAAGCAACAAAGCTTTGAAATAAGTCTCAGTACCCTGTACTGCATGGTTGTTTCCGAGTGGTTGTAGGACAATACGATCCTCCTGGACAGAATAATTCTTTACCAAGTACAGCATCAGCCCAGATATTTGCCCCTCCGCAAGTATGGTTGGGTTGCGCTGGAGGTAGTTGGTAAGAATATCTGTGGGATGATATAATACACAAGTTATAAAGTCTTCTAGCCCTCTACAAACATAGCACAAAGTGATAAGTGGGAGTAAAATGTGAGCTTACGGTGTACATGTGCCTGTCGTTTTGTTGAGCGTTGCAAGTGGACAATAGGAACCTAATGGGCAAGCTTCAAGTACACAACATGATATGGTGACAACCAGAAAAATATCAGTACAATATTACAGTCAGAGAAGACACAAAATATTGGAAAGCAAAGTGAGAACCAGTTGGTTCAATGCAGAGTTTTTGGTAGCGTAACAAGAGAACCTTGACCCATTACACATCCCTACCCCTGCTTTAATAGAGACTTTATCCCTAACTTGAACCTGTGACCTCAAGGTCACAAGGCACCAACCCTATCATTGCACCGAGACTCACTCTCCTAGTCATTGCTAATGAGATAGCATTCAATTCAATTATCCAAAGAACATAGATCATAGCTGATATTCTTTATTCTATGAAGAAATACTGTTATTCCTATATGTGACAGGTTATCAATGTATTACTACCAAGTTATCATGAAAATAAGAAATAAGCATAGGAAAGATTATTATTGATGGAAAAATGACTAGCGCTGAAAGTATCAAATTCTTACGTATCATGCATGTAAGACCATGAGGACAGAAGAAACCCTCGCAACAAGCCTGACAGCTGAGAGTTCTTGTAGGAATATTGCGTTCATTTTCAAGATCAACCTCCTGATTTTCTCCAATACTGCAAGCCCATCCAGGCTCACAACCAGAAATCCACGACTTTAAATTACAATTCTTATTTGGTCTTACATTATAAGTCCTTGATGAAATGAAATTGTTCAAGTAGAATTTCATTTCCGCTGCTGTACATAGGCGCCGTTGGACATCTCCTGTTAAACCAATTGAAATCATAGAAATAAGACAGATGATGAAACCAAATAGAAAGAGTTTTGCACATAATACTCTTAGACATGATTCATTAACATTATTTTCTGCAGATGCATGACTTCACAGGCAATACTAGAAGACAGATGAGCTTTAAGGTTTCCCCAATTTCACTTCAATCCAGATGTAGTTACAATACATTTCAGTAAAAATGAACTGTAAGAGAACAAAACCCATTTCCTAATAATAAATGGCCATACCTGCAGTTTTCTGGATGCAAGAGGCCAAGAAGGTTAAATCAGATGAGAAATTAAATGATTGGTTCCAATCAGCATCCCTGATATAAACAAACCAAAATGAGCTTCACTTTCAAATCAAAATCAACTTCATGTAACACATGCATAACCAAATCCTATCATCTACTACATTTTCTCAGATAACAAACATAGAAAATAAAGTATATTACTCACTGATCTTTGATGCAGAAACTAGACTGATTATTGATGACATGACCCAAAGTGGCAGTCATGTTAGTCAAGCGGCTATTGAGAAGCTGTGTAAGAACCCCAAGAACTGAAGGATCAAATTGAGATGGTGCAGATTGTGCCAAAGCCAAACCAAAAACAAGACAGACCCATATCAAGATTGTGAAAAAGCTCCAAACTTTCAGCTGTTTTGAGCGCATTGTGAGTGTTTAAGGAGGAAGGTGAGAAATGTAGTGGAAGCCAAAAAGTTGACAACTTTGATCTGAAAAAACTGTAACTAAGAATCAGAGTTGTGGGTATTGAATTGAAGAGCTGAGGATGTTGGGACATGGAGGGAAATGGGTTTGTAAGTTAGAGATAATGTAGTTTCTACTGGATAGAGGTCAAATCAAATGCCATTGCCACTATTTTTTTTTTCCCATTTTAGGAAGAAGAAATAAAGCGCGAACTCGACACAAAATTAGTATGTTCTGACTCGCACATTTTGTAATCATGTCGTGTTTGTGTCGAAGAACTCAACATGTTTAGTAATCGTGTCGTGTTCGTGTTGGGCGCTATTACTTAGTCGTGTTGTGACAAACACGATACGTTCAACACGTACAATTAAAGGTAAAATTGTAAATTAATTCTAATAGGATATCAAACATAATGGGTCGTGTCAATCGTGCAAAATATGTTGGGTCGTGTTCGTGATAATGACGTCGTGTCAACACGACTTACTTTATTATCGGTGCGTTTTTTTTCTTCTTTAATTTAGAAAATAAAGTAGAGTTTGGAAAATACGAACCGTAGTACGTGCAGCGCACTGTGTATATTTCCTGAGTTGCAATATTGAACATTTAAAGAATCTTAATCATTGTTTTAGAGATAGTTGTTAACATGACCTCATTTTAATATTTGTACTCACAGATTTGATATCCAATTTATTCAAATCCAACTATCACATAATTAAATAATTATACATTTTAGCAAAGCTACATTTTAAAATCAGAACAGCTACATTTTAACCTCTTGCTGCTACTTTCAGCTCCTTCAGTGAACAAAATGTACAAAACATAATCCAGTAATGTAACTATAATTTGAATATACATCTAATTCAAATACACTCACGACTCTTCTAAAGTAACAAAAAATGGTTAAAAATAATTAAACTACATATCAAAACCTATATTCAAAGCCTACAATATAATATACATGTCATTTGCACAATTCAGTGTCCCTCTTGCAGCTCTTTGGCATGAAAATGTCACTTCCTTTGGAAGATGAGCATGAAAATGAAGGCTACAACTCGGCTTGCTACACCGAAGAGGATGAGGATTGATATACAAAGATACCAATCGTTAAGATTGTAGTCGCTTTTCTTAAGCACGCCACAGCGTGTTATCAGCCACACTCCAAAGTACCTGTAATGCAAAGACAGGAAGGACAATCAGTAGTCTACCAGCACATGAATACAACTACTGAGAGAATTTGGATGATATTCGTAAGTCACATTAGCTAAGTGAATATGCAGACAAAGAAACACAGATGGATTTCGTTTCATTTGCAGTGAAAAACCTGTCCACCAAGCTGTATTGCCGTTATAAATTTGTTTCAACCATCAAGTTTATTGATACTAAATGCTACTGAATCTATAATGTTTATTAGGAGGAAAATAGATGTCAATATATTAACTAACAAGAACATATCTTGATCTGAAAGATATATGATTATTCATATTTGAGTAGTTAAAGTCACTCGTAAAAAAGTTTCATGATAGGGATCGTGGACCATCAGCTTTACATAACAGTAGTAACAGCATCCAGACCATTTTCCAAATGATGTTGGGGTCTGCTGCACAAAGCCTTCAGAAAAACTACCCAGGATCTTTTACTGGTATCCTAACCCTATCTTCTTCGTTAAGTTGTCCGTTATCATATCTTTTCTCATTAACTCTTTGCATGTTAATTTAGGCCTATCTCACCCCTTTTAGTTTCTCGTAACAAAATTTTCTCACATCTTCACGTGGATACACTGTGCATGTGCAAACCATATTTAGATGGTTTTTTCCTCGCCTTAGTTAAAGCTATCCCAACTCTTGCTCGGAGAGCATCATTCATAATCGTTATCCATAGAGTTACCATAAATCCATCTAAGCATTCTAATCTCCAACCCCCACCTATGGCTTTTGAGCCTCTTTGGAGCCTAATGTCCATTGTCATGTAATATCTCTCGACTGAATAGCTAAGCTAAAATATTTTCCATTCAGCTTTAAATGATCTTTTTATCACAAAGAAACCTCAAATCCCAAAAGAATGGTGTTTTCATAGATTTATAAGGTCATACCTCTCAGCGTTTGCTACCACAAATGCTTCCAATGCCCACCTGGGGTAGCCCATTTTAGCTATCAAATTCAAAGTTTTTCCACTTTGTGTTTTTGTTGCAATGAGAGTGAAAACAACCGGAAAAAGAACTGACAACTGCACGTAGCATAAACTCATTGTTGAATAGAAAGATACGAGACAAATTCAAAATCAAAATTTCATTAATCACCTTTACTACTCACCAGCTGCGCTGCACCGGGTTCAAAGAAGATGCTGAATGCATAGGCTACACCAGTCGCACAGTACACAAGGCATAGCAAAACAACGTAATTATCTGAGAATGGAGATCTGGGGTTGGTGAAGAAATAGAACATCGAGAGATACACCACAGGCTTGATCACTGTATTAAAAAGATCGACGGTGTCCTTAGCAAGAAAATAAGCCAAGCTGCTCATGCCTGAAGAACTCTCTCTCCAATGCTCTAATTTGTCCAAAGAAAATGTCCTCAATGCAGCAATTTTGCATAGAAGAGCTGAGATAAACATTTATATTCATGGTCAGAGCTAACATATTTTTTTGTAGTTTCAACTATATATTAGGTCAGATGAAGAAAATGAAAAATATATTCATAAGAGTCAACAATACAGAAAGTTGTTGGAATCGGAAGTGAAAGTATATAAAAGTGCTTCCAATCTTTCACAAGTTTATAAAAGCGAGTATGTTCAAATAAAGCCTTCTAAAAAACTTACAAACTGCAATGACCGTATACACGTAACCTATTGCCCCAAAGGTTTCATCACTCACTTTAGCAAGTGATCCTAAGCAAGCCCCGGCAAGAAGTAAGATCAGATAATCCATTACTTGTACTCTAGCTTCCCGAAGTCGCTGTTTACCAACCCTGAAAGTATCATGGGCAAAGAGAATATTAATTGGTAACCAAGAAAGAAATCATGCAAATAGATCACAATGTAGATTGGTCTAATAGATAAACAATTGAATGACAGTTTATAAGGTGTTTGGGTTAGCTACTTAAAAACAAATTATAATCAGATTTTTAAATAATCAGTTAACTGTTTGGATAAAAAGAAAGCTTATAATCAATATAATAATTTGATCAAAGATTTAAAGGATAAGAGCATCACAGACATTTACTTGGTCAAACAAGCTTCTCACTTTTCAGATTATAATTAGCAAATTGAGAAGTTGGCAGAACCCAACTAATTTTATTCAGCTTATAAGCATATTATAATCAATTTTTAAGTAACGAACTGGTGCTGCATGTTTTTATTTTTGTCCAGATACCTGCATTTAACATTTGAAGAACCTAAATATAAAAACAGTCAAATAAAATTACCTCCCAACGAAATATTTATATTGGCGGAATACACCTGGTGTTCTCCGGTTCGATAAGTCATGGGACTTCAAGAAATTGAGCCGTATCTTATCATGGTGATGCACCACATTGCTCTTTACATCTTGCCATAATTCTCCAGCAAATGATTGCTCCTCCATTCCAACACCAGAAATATTTGTGCCATAAATTGGAGTTTCATCTACAAGAGACATAGCAATCTGAGCAGCACTCTGCTGCATATCTTCAGGTACTGGGTAGCCATTGTGAAGCATCCATCTGATAGGGAGTTCCTTGTAGTTCACGCCCGAGTCTCCACCTGGCTTTACTAAACCTTCCAAAATGTCAATAAAGTGGTCTGGAGGGTTAACACGGTCTGGAATGTTGATCCCTAACTCTGCAAAGTATTCTTCAACTTTATTCACAGGTCCATGGTAGACTGTAAAACCCCCTTTTGCCAGAAGTACCAAATCATCAAACATCTTGAACAAGGAATAACTGAAGAAGAAATTGATCAGGTTAAGTTAGCGAAGTAAGCCTTCAACAACCAGCACTCGTGTCATACTGTAGAATATTTAGTGATTTTGATTATCAAAACTTCGTTAACTATTAGGTGCCCAACTACGTCAAGGTTCATCGACAACAATCTAAAGTAATCAGATAGATACCTCAGTTTTACAGCCCACACCACGTGGACATTAATTCAAAACCTAGCACTGGTAAGTTTAAACAGGTCACCAGTTTCAATAACAGTTTTCTTTTCTTTTCTTTTTCTTTAACATGTTTGGTTAGTAAAACTTCTCTGAAAAGAACACAAGGATAGAGCAAAGATGGAAACACAAAAGATCCCATTAACAAATTTCTATAACATGCAGAAACATATTTGAGAAAGTTACCTTGGCTGGTGCACAACCATGCAGATGTTTACTCCTTCAAGGGCTTCACGTCGAAGTGCTTTAAGAAGCAATTGGGATGATGAGCTGTCCAAACCTGATGTTGGTTCATCCAGAATTAGAAGAGAAGGTTCCATCACCATTTCCAATCCGACATTTACTCGCTTTCTCTGGCCACCAGAGATTCCTCGCTTCTCCACTGTTCCGACCAGTGAATCCCGCACTGTCTGGAGTCCTAAGGCTTCAATTACTCTTTCAACAACAAGTACTTTATCCGGTTTTGACAAATTGGCAGATAATCTTCAAACACAATTCCATAACAAAAATATCCGCAGTCAGCATCAAAAGGTTGAACACATCACAATATATGAAGCAAAAAGTTCATACAGCAAGGCAGACAGGAGTGAGACAATAAAGATGTTAAATTTCAAGTACATGCTGTGAATGCGATACTTGGGGCAGTTATTGGTGCAAATTGGTATGTCCAGCACCTATTAACATGCATTTCAGTATCACCAGTTACAAAACATATTGAGACACTGCAGAAGTATACATTCTTATGTTGCTTTCAGTATTTCGTAAAGTTACTAAACCTGGCACCATATGCTAGTGACAAACATTACACACGAAATCAACCGAGGTAAATATGCTCTGTTGTGTAGTCAAATACTGAACTTATTGGTTCAGGTTTTCCAAAAGTGTACTGAACCCACGATATGGAGTAGATAAATGCTTTGTCATGAACTTATAAATACAACCCAATAGAAATGAACATATGTAGAAGATACAGTGGGAATGCACAGGAGGAAAATTCTGAAATACCTGCATTTTGCGCTGAACCAAAGGTTCTCTTCCACTGTCAAGTTTCCATGTACAATATCATCTTGAGGCACAAAACCAATAATTTTCTTATACGAGTGTATTGACCTATTCTTTCCATTTATGAGAATTAACCCATTAACTGTACATCCACTTGCTTTGCCAGCCAGAGCAGAAAGAAATGTCGTTTTTCCAGCCCCAGAAGGACCCATGACAGCAGTAATGCGGCCAGGTTTAATTTTCCCTGTAACACACCTTAGTAAATGCTTGTTTTTTGCTTTCAAAGTGAGGGTTAGATCCTTGAAATAAATCTCGATAAGAGGCCTTTTCCTGACTTCAGGGTTAATAGCCTTTGAGATTACTCCCGAGAAGGTAAGATTCTTGGTTTCTTTCTGCAATGCTTTCTCTTTCTCAAGTTGTGAATATGCGTACTTAAAAATTTGGCTGTGAGTATGCATTGGTTTTCCCTTTGGAGCATTCTTTTTATTATTCTTATCGCCGGGATCATCTTCAATTTCAAGAGTCTTCTTCATGAGGTCAATGGGTTCCTTATAGTTTTCTTCTGTCGGCGCATATGATGGAAAAGATACACTCGAACTACTTGGATTCATATCTGAGGAGTATTCATATGCTTGATTAAAGATCATATGTTCCTCCTCAGAATGCATGACATGCTTTTTACGAGAAAATGAGCCTGAGAATTGAGCTTGCAATCCACTTGCTTGTTTCTTAGCAGCATCTTTTGCGACTTTCCATCTTTGGCGTGCTTTTGCAGTCTCCCATGCACTTCTTGCTGCTGCATTCCTCGATTTCGCCTGTCTCCTTTCCCGAGTAGTGAGAACTTGGTCGGAACAGTTGTAAATAATGAGTAGCAGAGTACTCAAAGCAGCCTGCATTAGCATTTAGCAAGCGAAGGCGTCAATTTCCATTGTTCTGTTGCATGAGGAGCTACATGCTCACTTGTAAATTCTTGTACATAAACAAACTAAACAACTTACAATAAGCATAATTCCATATGCATGAATATTTTGAAATTCTGTGTTTGGACCACATGAAGTCAACTTGAAGCAAGCTGCAAGATGATCAGTTAAAACTCAGAGTTCTCGACTAACACAAAATTAACCGAAAATTGGAAGTATATGAACTCTGAAAATTAACCTCATCATCATCATCAGATCAATAAATTATTTTACTCGTACAAACGCATGAGCAATTATTACAATTTATATGCTAAAATTTAGTTAAAGAAAAACTTACGTTTCTCTAATGTTGAACCCATCCGGCAGTAATGTCTGAAATTGCAGGAAGAAGATTAATAGTCAGAAGCATGAATACTTTGGTGGAAACAGAAAGCAAATGATGAAAAACTAAGCCAAAAATTCATGATAAAAACAGCAAATATTCAGTAATTAATGAAAAACAATGGATGAGTTAGGTGAGCAAAAAAGCTTTGAAAAGTGAGTTAGTACCCACTACTGCATGATTGTTTCTGGGAGGTTGATGGACAATATGATCCTCCTGAACAGAATAACTCTCTACCCCTTAGAACATCAGCCCAGATATTTGCTCCTCCGCAACTATGATTGGGATGCGCTGGCGGTAGTTGGTAAGAATATCTGCGAGGTGTTTGGATTAGCTTCTCTATACCATTTTTTAATCAGTCAGAGATTAAAACTACATGCTACATTAATCAGTGAACTATTAGGATAAAAACACTTGTAATCACTCTGTGAAAAATAAAAAGGTAAGGACAATAAAGACATCTACTTTGTCAAATATGCTTCTCATTTCAGATTAAAATCGACATAATGAAAAGCTGGGGTTATCCAGATTTCTTTTTTCAAACGTAGAAGCAAATTATAATTGGCTGATTATAATCAATTTTCCAAAATAGCATCTTATAATAACCAGATTAAACACCCTAAATATGAGTTATAAAGAGACGCCACAAACATAAGATATAGCAATAAGTGGGAATAATATGTGTACTTACGGTTCACATGTGCCTGTCTCTTTGTTGAGCGTTGCAAGTGGACAATAGGAACCTAATGGGCAAGCTTCAAGAATACAACATAACATGTTGAGAACCAGAAAAATATCAGTACATTACTGAAAAGAGAGAACACGCAAGTCACAAAATACTCAAAAGCAAAGAGAGTGGCTGAACTGAATTTTCCTACTAAACATAGATCACAGCACTTATTCCTAAATCTATAGAAATGTATTACCACCGTATCATGGGAATGAAACACAAAAGATAAAATATCATTATGAAGATTCATACAAAAAAAAAAAAGAGTTACAAGAACTTAAAAGTCTCAAATTCTTACGTATCATGCATGTAAGACCGTAAGGACAGAAGAAACCCTCACAACAAGTCTCACAGTTGAGAGTTCTTGGAGGAACGCCACGTCCATTTTCAAGATCAACCTCCTGATTTTCTCCAACGCTGCAAGCCCATCCAGGCTCACAACCAGAAACCCACGAGGATAAATTACAATTCTTATTAGGTTTCACAAAACGCCCTGAGAGGAAATCGTCGAAGTACAACTTCATTTCTGCTACTGTACACAAGCGCCTTTGAACATCACCTGTTAAACAAATTAAAATTGCAATAACATAAGTGAGGTGACACTATGAATGAAACATATTTGCGGTCAAACCAATGAAGATATAGAAATGATAAAGAAGCAGAATAGAACAGTTTTTTTTATTTGTTTTTTTCAAACACCGGCTTTGACCCAAATCCACAATATGCCATTTTCAGGACCACCGTCTAAACCAGCATCCTTGCACAGGATACACAAATGGAGTAGTTAGGAACTCAACACTGTACCAGCTCCATTTATGTATAACAATTGTAGTTCCTCAAAATTGATATTTCCGCTCACATAAAATTAGACACACATTTCAGTATATAAAAAGAAAAACCTTTGTTTCAAAATTTATTTCCTTCTACTACATTTACTCATAAACCAAACAAAGTTTCCTTTTAGTCTAATAATAAATGCTCATACCTCCTGTTTTCTGAATGCAAGAAGCCATGAAGGTTAAATCAGATGAGAAATTAAATGATTGGTTCCAATCAGCATCTCTGAAATGACAACAACAACAACTAAAAAGAGTAATTAAATTAGCTTCAAAATCAAAATCAAACTGAACTCCAAAATACACAACAAATCAATCTTAAAAACAAACATTTGAGCTGAAAATCGAATGCCGGGGAGCATGTTCAAAAAAATGAAAACCAACTATCCAAAACCTTAAAATCTCTCTCAGTTAAGCAAAATTAAGCTAACTTTGAATACCCACACATTCTAAACCAAGATAAAAAGTTCATAATGTTCCCTGCATTTTCTCAGATCCCAAACACAGAAAACGAAAATAACTCACGGATCTTTAACGCAGAAACTAGATTGGTTATTGATTACTTCACCGAGCTTGGTAGTCAGATTGGTCAAGCGGCTATTGAGGACCTCCGTAAGAATCCCAAGAACCGAAAGATCAACTGACCCAGTGCCAACTCCAGGAGCCTGTTGAGACTGCACAGACTGCGCCAAACCAAAAACAAGATGGACCCATATCAGGGTTGTGAAAAAGCTGCAGACTTTGAGCTCTTTTGAGCTCATTGTGGATTTTTAGAGAGCTAGCTCAACAATATTGTACAAACTAAGGTAGAGCTAAGCAAGAAACGAGGCAAAACGTGATACAAGTTGAAGTAAATTAAAATCTGAGTGGTGGGTTCTTGGATTCAGAGGTCAAATCACATTGCTAACAAGCTGTTCTCGAAGGGTTTGATCTGAGGAATGAGAAGAGAAAGATGGGTTTGAGGGAGAGATTGAGCCACCACGTCCTAACAGCTTGTTGCCAAATTAATGCCGGCTTTGAAAGTCCATGTTCTGTTCTCTGCTGTTCATTTTTGGAAGCTTATGAGATATTTGTATTTTTCTGGGTGACATTTTTGTTAAAATGTACTTAAACTAAACAAAACACATTCAAGCTTTTTACAGTATCTTGATAATAAAATGGCACAAACAGCTTGCATTGCAGGCTTTTCTTTTTTATCTCTCTTTTTCTTTTTAATGGATCAGCCATATATTAGTGTCTTCAGATATCTTCAAATATTAAAAACAAGATTTTTATTTGTTTTTGTAAGAAGATTATTTTGCATAAACAGTATTGAAAACGATACCTTTTGTTGAAGGAATAAGAACATTTTCACTTAAAACCCAGTCAATTTCTTAATTAACATATAATGATGTTGAAAGAAAATAAATTTATATGGTTTGTTTTGTTCTTTTTATGTTTGTCAATGAGCCAAAATAATTTTGTAGACATGCATATTGGTTAGTTTAGTTGGGATATATATGAGAGAAAATTACACATATTTATCTTGAAATAACTATCTTTTGCATATATTTATCTTAAAATATGGTTTGTTACTTTTGGATATTGTAAAGTATGTCACAAAATTTTTCGTTCATTATTTCTGTCAAACTTAACGAAATATTCTAAAAAAATCAATCATGTGCTCAGCATATGACCAAATTTTTTTTGAAATACTAAAATTGTCTTTCACTATACTACCATTCTTCGTCAAGAACATGTTGATCATGTTCTGCCGGAAAACTCATAGTTCCGTCGAAAAATTCATAGCCTGGAAATTCATAATTTCACCGAAAAAATCATAGTTTCGCCAGAAAATTCAAAGCCTTCCGAAGAGATCTTTATAAAAAAAATTTAAAAAAAATTAATCCTCTAACATTAAGGTGGGTATGTGTAATTTACGATCAATCCTAAAAAAATAAAAAATAAAAAACCACCCCCAAATTGATTCAA
>JAYMTA010003068.1:0-15032 GCA_036897625.1 Pelargonium cotyledonis | reverse complement strand
GGAGAGAGAAGAGAAAAAAATTAATGGTGTTTTCCGGCGAAAAAATTAATGGTGTTTTAATAAATGTGAGGGTAAAATGGCAATTTCACATACAAATTCGCCGGAAAAATTAAATTTTCAGGCGAAAATATGAGTTTACCGGTGAAAATATGAGTTTTCTGGCGATGCTATGAAGTTTTCAGCCAAGCTATGAATTTTTAGGCGGAACCTGATAAATATGTTCTTGATAAAGAAGAAGGTTAATAGAGTGAAAGGTATTTTTAAAATTTTAAAAAATATAATGGTTATGTGCAGCATACATGACTTAAAATTTGAAATATTCAGTTAATTTTACGAAAAAAGTGAATTATACGTTAAATAGCATCTTTAAAGGCGATAAAAGTAACACGATCTTTAAAGGACATATGTGTAATAAGATTATTTAAGAGGAAAGGAACGTGTAATTTTTCTTAAAATAAATGATTTTAAGGAGAACCTCTTGCAAAGCTCCTTAAAGTAGCTAACAAGTACTGAGTTCTTTCATCAAATCAATTTATAGTTTAAGGGTCGAAGGTAAGGAAATAGGAAACTTAGCTAGTAAAAGATATCAAAGAGAAGATAGGCAAGAACCTCTATACTTGAAAAACTTCTGCTGTGTTTTGTCCATGACCAGTTCCCTCATTTGCGTCAGTTTCATTCACAACTGTGGAGCTTTGCAGAGATTCTCTGGATTCAACTGTGGAGCTCCCGTCAGGTTCTTTCGGATCTTGCTCAACGGAATAGAATTGATCGGGATCACCAGGAACTATACCTTCTTCCTCCTTGCTATTCAGATGATCCTCCAAATGACCAATGCCATAGTTTCTCAACATTTCTGGAATCATAAAACCACTGTCCTCTGCAAGCTTGGACCCCATTTCAATGTCGATCTTCTCTTTCGAGCTAGCAATGCCATCCTCAAAGTTTTGCGCTGCAGACACCATAAAATCCTCATCTTCCACAATTGTCCGGAAATTAATTGATGGTGGGATCTTAGAGAAAAAAGTTCCTTTAAGATTTCTGATCATTCCCTCGGTGTATGGATTTTCCTTTTTATCATATCTGTACCGGAAGTTCTCATAAGTAGTCTGGAATAAAACAAGAATCAGAAGTTCTATGTTAGTAGCAAACCAGCATATCAATCTTGTCGACGTACTCTTGATCATATTGAAGACACCGATCAATCTCTATATGTTTAGAAGATAATGAACCACTCGAGAGTACGATGGATATGACATCTACATCTTATTGTGTTCGAATACAATGAGCGAGGTGATCAATTATGTACCTGGTTTCTGGAAATCAGATAAAGATGGAATGCTGTAAGGCCCCCGACGAACCAGAAAGCCACGAAGCAGTACAGTATGAGAAAATCTGACAGGACATCATTTGACATAGACTTCCAAATGTTACTTCCTTCTTCGAGAAGGTTCCTCCAAGAAAACACAAAAACATATGTGCACAAGATGGTCGATGTTGATATAAACATGAAGAAGAACCTATAGTTTCGCTGCAACCAAGTAAATGTGTTGGAGGCAGTTTGTTCACAATCACATTCCGGATAATCAAATCCAAAAGAACAGCAATTTCTAACAGTCTTGGAAACAAGAATTTATACTTACCATTCCAATGCACTGACCAACCCACGGGCAGTGGTGATCAAATCTCTGAACACAGTTGTTGCAGATGGAACAATGAGAAACACGAGGAGAACGATAAAGCAAACAAGTATCACAATACTTCACTTTCACAATGTGACCATTTACAATTACATCTTTTGTCCGAGGTGTTTTCAGATAAGGTGTTCTACCATTTATCCACTCCATTGATGGGGTAGGCGTGTCGAATGCTTCATGATCTGATTCAGGGGGCTTTGAGTTTCTAAGGACTATTCCGGGATCTCTACCAGCAGTGAAGAAGAGAAACATCAAATCCTGCATAAAATTGATTCAAACATCAGATAAGAAATTCTCACAAGACAGTGCAACATTTAGCGTTTTTGGGGTACTTACCAGAATAATGAGGAATGCCCCCAAAACCAATATAGGATACTCGTTGATCATGCCATGTTTGATCCTGGTATACATTTTTACACAGAATGCAATTCCAGGGCCAGCAATAAGTATCACAGACAAAAATACAGATGCCACATCAGGACCACAAATTATTCTTCCTCCACATAAGAATCTCTGGAGAAATCAAGGAAATGCTTCATTAGCCATGCTAGTTTTGCATTGACAAAAGATCATTAGAAGCTAAAAGATGATTTCCAGACTAGAAAAGCTACTTATTCAGCATCTATAACAATAGAAATTACCAAGTAGGTTCAATATCTAATATAATACTCTTTCCGTCCCAAAATGAGTGTCCAAATTTCTATTTTGAGAAAAATTAAGGAAAAATTAGTTGGTGTGTGGTATTTACTTTTGTGCCCTCGTGATCATGTGTTAAAAAACACTAATTTATGGTAAGAATACTATTTATAATTCACGCATAACTAACTTTTTTTAAAAATGAAAGATGACGCTCATTTTAAGACAAAAATTCAAGATAAACAAAACACTCGTTTAGGACGGGGGAGTAGTTGTTTTAGATTCCTTGATTTTGATGCTATCTCTAAAATTAAACTCAAAAAGCAAGTTTTTAGTAACCAAATAAAACAATTAAGTCAAATAGAGAACCAAGCAAGCAAATTCAGCAAGAGCAACCAAGTTAAGTTGCCAAAGTAAAGAATTTAAGAAGTTCCAAGATCATTGATTTCCAAAGTTTTTTTTTTTCAAAAATTACTTTAAACCCATAATGAAGGAAATGAAATTCAAGTGAAAACAGAAAACAAAGTGGAGTTGGACAAATTCAACATAACAGTATAAAACAGGAAAGAAAACACAGAGATAAAGAAAGAGACTCACATTACTTCCCTTCCAGCTCTGATAGAGCCTGATCTGGGCATTGCTAGCCATGGCAGAAAAAAGCTTAGTTTTAGCCCAACAAATACAAATGGCTGTCCTCTATCAAACAAAATTTACAAAAAGCAACCCATCAAAAGTCAAAACTCTGTTGGTGGGTTTGTTTGTAAAGAGAACACAAAACAAACAGCTGAGAGAGAGAGAGAGAGGATGGTTCCAAGGAGCAGAAAGCAGCTGGTAGCAGCCTCTCTGGTCTCACAAAAAAAGTATGATTTAGAGACAGATTATGCCAAGACAAATATTACAAATCTGTGAAACGCTGGCAATTTGGGGGCGGATGTTTCTATTTCTTGCTTCACCCATTTGCTCGCCTTATATTTTATATTTTTTATAATAGGGATATTTACAAAAAGACAAAAATACCTTATTATATTGCCTTGAACATATCTTACAAAATTGTTCACGACAACCATCAATCAATGAGACTAGCGATTAAAGATACTCAGTTCCTTCGAGGTATCATGTTCGAGCTTCTCTTTAGGAGTTGGTGACGTCTCAAGATTTGGCTCTCGAAAATGTATTAGTTACAAATATGGTCGAGATATTTTTTTTTTCTCAGCAAGCAGTACTTCGTATTATTTATCCGAAGATTACAAAGCACAAACATCCCGGGGTGGGATTTAGTGTTTGTTACAACTAATTGTAGAACTAAAAGGAGATGACAACCATCCCTCTAAGCTACAAAGATGGCTATCCGAGGCATTCATGGAGGAGTGCCAAATTGAAGAATCATAACATCGAACCTTCCGAACAAGGGAGAGAGGATCCAGATTCGTCAAGATGATTATGATGATTCTCTAGATTTGATGAAGAGAGCAGTTTTGGTTGCATTTGGAAACTGAGGTTTGATTTGAAATGTCGTACATATATTGTTGTCGAATGTTACTAAATTTGAATTCAATTTAAATTTAAATTTGAAGATTATCCAAAAACTTCACTTGCCCAAACAGTACACAACATAAAAGCTACAACACAATACAAAAACTGACAGTTTTTAACAAAACATTTGTATCCATTTTCTCAACTCCTTACTGCTCTTTGAGGGGAAGACGCCAAAATCTATATCAAATGAAATGTCTACCAACTTTACATTATCTACAATAATCAATTAAATAACTGATTTAACAAAGTTTCAAATGAAAGAAGAAGAAAAAAAAAACAGAACAAAAAAGAACAATTGTGTGACAACACAACATTTTACAACACCTTCACTGTCCTGAACTGATATATGCATGTAGAGATACAAGTTAAACCTTCTGAATTTTCATGAATGAGAGGTTTTTACCGTTCAACGCCACGCCCAACTATTTGCTTCATTTTCTTCGTAACCAAGAGCCCCTCGTTTTTTACTCTCATATGACAGGGACTGGACCGGCCAAAACACTCAAATCTGCACACAGAAGATACAAAGGGATTGGAAGGTAAGGTCAGGCGCAGGCCAATCGTACACTTCACATTATGATATTACCAAACATAGTTATTATAACGCAGTTCGGTTTCTTACAATTCAGTGAATTATAAAATAGGATTATTGATCATGTACTCAACAGGTTGAATGATCTACTGATTCTTAATAGCACGCACAAGCTGCTATGTTCGAGAAGATCCAAGAGAAAACATTACCGTTTTGTCTGTAGAATTGGTAGCGCTCTTTTCAGTAACACCCGTCTCGGGGTTTTGCTGTGAACTTGGCTTCTTCGAATCATCATCGTAAATGCTAGCATAATCCAAAGTCTGCAATATCATCGGCATTCGGATGCTACCTTCCTTGCCCAACTTCTGTCCTGCATCAATGTCACATCTCCTTTTTGAATTCACCCAGTTCCAATCTCCTTCAATATCTGAACGAATGGAACCCATTACAGAAAAGTCTTCTTCCTTGACCCATGCTCGTAAATTGATCATTGAGCGAGGAACCTTAGCAAAAAATATCTCTTTAACATTCTTTATGAATCCCCTACTATATGGATTTCTCTTCCTATCGTAGCGATACCGAAAATTCTCATAAGTTGTCTGCGAAGAGGCAATATCCAGAATATGAGAAAGAATGGAAAGTAGAATATTGAGACAAATTACATCACATGGATTGTTGTAACCTGGTTTGTGCAGATCAGATAGCAATGAAAAACTGTGAGCCCTCCAACAAACCAGACAACAATGAAGCAATATATGATAAGACAAACTGATAGAACATCTTGTGCCATGACGGCATAGAAGCTCCCCTCTTGTTGAAGAATGTTGACCCAAGAGAACACAAAAACATATATGCACAAGAAGGTTGATAAAGATATAAAGCATATGAAGAATCGATAGTTCCGCTGCGATTTTCCAGCATGAAAAAGATTGGTTAGTTTCTTGCAACAAACAAATAAGTTAAACTCATCAAGTCTAGAACATCAATTTCATAGGCCTTTGTTAATTTTACTTTATCGATGTGAAATAATTGTGATAACTAGTACAAGAGAGACTCATTTATATATGAGAATTAGACCAGAAATAAGAAATATGACAGGCTACGAAATAAAACTAAACTTTACTAAATACAATATATTTTCACATTTCACTAACACCTTCCTAATTCGTGCTCGGATCTTAGTAGCGCGGCTATAGCAGATATCAGGATATCCTTATTTACAACTATCTTAATGGAAATATGATGTATGTAAATAGAAAATTAGAGACTCTTGCTCATTATCTGGCCAATTTAGGTAGAAATCGCCGTAGTATATTATGTTTATGTATTAATTTTCATTTTTCACAATCTGTGCCCTACGTTTAATCAAAGAAGGTCTTATTTTTCTTCAAGAAAAGAAATAGTAGCAAACTAATGTTCAAACCTAAAGGTGAGTGGGGATAACTTACTAAAGCGATGCACTGACCAACCCATGGGCAGTGGTGATCGAACCTTTGGACACAGTTGTTGCAGATTGAACAATGAGAAGCACGAGGTGGGCGGTAAAGCAAACAAGTTTCGCAGAACTTCAGTTTAATTGTATGGCCATTGACCGTTATATCCTTTGTTCGTGGCACTTTTAAATGAGGATTTCTTTTTAACCATTCCAAAGATGGGCTACGAATGGAAAATATATCCTCTGTCTCTGGTGGCTTGGAGTTTCTCGGGATTATTCCTGGATCTCTACTAGACGTCAATAAGAGAAACATAAAATCCTGCACAAATCATCGAAGAATCAAGTTGAAGGATCATAAAGTAAACATAGTTCTTGTTCACACGCAAAAATATAAATATAAATTTTACCAACCAAAAAAGTGATGACCCATCCTCCAATGAGTATAGGATAGCCAAATTGAGGTTCATAATCTTTGACCGCTACTAGCATTTTTAAGCAGAATGATAGTGCAGGAACTCCAATTAGAAATGAAGTTAAGTATAATGATGAAGCATCAGGACCAAAAATAAGTCTGCCGCCACACAAAAATTTCTGGCATGACAAAGAAAAGCTCCATCAATGGTAGTCCATACATAATAAAATAATTTACAATTCAATCATTTGAAGAAGCTCCACAGAAATTGTATGTTAGCTAGCTACACATATATTGCATAAAAATTCAATGGGAACACATCTCTACAGCAGTGCTCACAATACCATCAATCAGTTGAGGATATCACCAACAAACTTTTACTCTCCAAAAACAAAAAAAAAAAAACCACAAATTTAGATACTCCCACGTGTCTAAGCTGTACTTGACTTTCAGTAAGCATTTTTCAAAAACTAGTGACAACATTCCATTCTCCAGTGGATGCATATGAGCTTTCCATGAGTGGAAGCACACGGTTATGCACTTTGTGCAACCAAACCCTAAAACCCATTCAGGTAGAAAGAAAAAAAGACATGCACTTGACAAAAATTTCTTCTACAAAGATTCAGCACTCTAAGTTACGGCCTCAAGTCAAGTCAGCAAAATCTTCTCAGAAGCCTTGAATGTTGTTCTAATAAGTCTCATGAACCCTATGCCACCCAAGAAGAGCTATGTAAAATAAGTTACGCAATACATTCCTAACAAAAGCAAATCAAATATATATAAAGATTGCTATGTATCGAGCCGAAACCAATCTTCCCTCACAATATAGAAACCATAAGGGAAAATATATTCACAGATCATATCATAATCACATATATTGAAACAAACCATGCAATCTCCATTGCTTCATTCATGTATTTCATTTCCTAAGATGGAAAATAAAAAAAACTTGGCATTGGCATAGGCAATTAATTCATATAAAACAAGCAAAACCCAATAAAAGTTTCTACTTTCAAGAACCCATCAACAAAAACAAACACAAATAACAATCAAAGATAGAGAGAGAGAGAGAGAGAGAGAGAGTGAAATTACATTGTTGCCCCTCCAAACTTGATAGAGCCTCCTGGGTTTGAGTGCGAGTTTGGAAGAGACGGAGCCTCGACAGAGAGAGCCATGGGTTTTGCTGTCATTCATCCTGTTGAAATTAAATCATAACAACAAACAACAAGAGGATCCGAGGAAGTTGATTTCGAAATGTAAACACCACCACCCACCGAAAAAAATCAGATTTTTTTTGTTTGGGTTGTGGTGTGTAAATTCTTAATTTCTGTGTTGTGAATGTCACATCAGCAATCTCTGTCTCGGCAATTCTTCAGCATGGATTGTGAAAAACCCAGATGCCTCCTCTGCAGAATTAATCTGCAAATCAATTCTATAATGTCCTCTTTCTCTTTCTCTCTCCTACCCATTGCCCAAAAATCTCTCTCTCTCTCATACATCTTCCTGGTGGCGTCCTCTCGCCATCTCCAAGTTGTACCGACCTTTCCGCGGGAAAAACCCATCAGACACTATTTAACCAAATACAAAAATAGATGGAAACTTTCTATAAGGAATATAACCTTGCGTAACTTGAAATTGGAATGGTTATCAAATCTATCATACATTAATGTATATGAATTAAAATGCAACTATATAGCGAGATTTTGTTTGACAAGGTGTTGTTGGGTACTTGTATCAGCGGTGCAGGTTTACGGTAAGTTTTTTTTAATTAGTGCGTGCAAGACAATTGAAGGTATGTGTTGATTGCAAGAAAAGAGAATGTGACTTAAAAGGTGTTAGTTTGATTGGAGCCCTTAATCAACTTTTGAGTTTGATGCAACAATTTTCAAATGTCGTCTTAACTTTTATGTGCGATCATTCTCAGCTGGCCACTCTCTTCGAGTGGAGGGAAATGATTTCAATGCATTCAGCTCAGCGACGGACTCACTTGGTGGAATGGGGGGTCCCTTGACCCCATATTTTGTAGAAAAACTAACTTTTATAGTTATATTTAGAGCTAAATTTTTTATTATAGCAAATCGACATTTCAAAATTAGTTCAAAATTTTTATTTTGACCCCACATACTGAAATTCTTGGGTCCGCCCCTGATTCAGCTTGATTTTTCATGGTATGTCAATTTGGTAGTGTCGAGTTTGTGGGTTGGTCTAGGTCATCGGCCTCTTTGTCAAACTTGTCTAAGTGAATTGATTTTCAAGCCCCTAATTTTATATTTTTTTATTATCGTCTTATATGAATTAGTAAATTATTAGGTTTTTGCGTTAAAAAAAATGCAATGCCATTACTTTTAAAAAATATCTAACGTATATCAAAGTGTCACCTCATAACATATATTCATGTGTGTGTCTATATGTATATTGGCACGATTTTCTTAATTAAAAATCAAACATATTTAAATCTTAAAACATTCACATATTAAAATTTACACATGGACAAAAATATGTCGGTGTTACAAGTGGTCTAGGTCTCTTGTGAGTTTTCCCTTCGCGTAGGGTTTGGGGTAGCTGGTATTAGGGCTTTGCGGCGGCGTGTGAGGCGTGAGCGGGGTGTTTAATGGTGACTTCCGTCTTCTTTTCGTAGCGGAAGGGACCAAATGTAAGAGAGGTGCAGGGGCGCAAGCAGGTCGAGAGCGAGGCGAACCCCAACGAGTTGGAGGTGGGGTGATCCGCAGCAGGGACGACGGGTTGGGGTCATATCTGAGGGTTTTCCAGTCGGCTTTCCAGGTATTTTTCTGATTTATTTTTGTTTCGTTTCTCTGGCTATGTTCTGGATTTGCGACGGTGTAGTTTGAGTCTGGTTTGTTTTGTGCTGGACTGGTTAACTGTGCTTCGGTCATGGGGATATTGATTTGGAATTGTCGAGGGGGGATGTGAGGGCGAAGACGGTATCGAGCAGATTGGTAAGGGAGAAGAGACCGCTCATGGTCCTGTTGATTGAAACGAAGAGTAATAGGGGGAACTAGAGAGTGTGAAATGGATGTTGAATATGACTTCATGCTCCTCGTGCGACGCTAGAGGCCGAAGTGGGGGTCTAGCTCTCTTTTGGGATAGAGGGGTGCATATCATATTGTTGAGTTAGTCTGATCACCATGTGGATGTTGTTTTCAATATGCGAGAGTGGTGTCAATGGCGATTTACGGGTTACTGTGGAGAGCTAGATTGGACTCAAAAACCGATTTCATGGGGTAGACTTTATAACTTGGTTGGTCAAAACGATCTACCTTGGTTGTGCGCAGGTGATTTTAATGATCTGCTGGATAGGAGAGAGAAGATGGGGGGCTGGGAGTACCTAGAAGCATTAATCAGAGGTTTTTCTGAGGCTATTAGAGATGTATGGCTCATAGATTTGGGCTTCTAGGGGTATGAATTTATGTGGAGAAGGGGTTTGGGACGAAATCCATTGACGGATGAGAGGTTAGGCAGAGCTTTTAGGAATAGAATCTGGATAACCAGATTTGGAGCATGGAAAGCACATCATCTTCCCTTCTATACATCGAATCAATGCCCCATATTAGTTGGGCCGAGGGCAGAAAACAAGTGTGCTCCAAGCAGATTCAAGTTTGAGAATATTTGGAATAAAGATCAGGGATGTGAGCAGGTTATCAGGTCAGCTTGGTGTGGGCAGAACATTAAGGATAGATTGTTCAACTATGGGCAAACATTGTGGAAGAGGGGGGGACGGGCAGACTGTTAAAGGCTTGGACACGGAGGTCGTGCGTCAGGGTCGTTTGCTGGAACGGCTTAGCAGCAGGACGAATGTTTGAGGCCGGGACCAAGCGGATATGGTAAGGGAAAAGTATATTGAGATGTTGCACAAATAGGTCGTTTACTGGAAGCAACGGGCCAAGACGCATTGGTTAAAACATGAGGATAGTAACTCGAAATTCTTCCATCGTTCTGCTTCAGTGCGCAAGAACAATTTGGTTTGGCGAATTAAGAATAATAGAGGGGTTTGGGTGGAAGGCCCGAACAAAGTCAGGGAGGTCTTGTACAGTTTCTTCATATACATGTTCCAGGCACAGAAAGTGGTGGGAATGGAGAGACTGGTGGACTTGGTCAGACTGAAGGTGTCTCGGGAGGATAATGAGTAGTTGGGGGCAGATTTCACTGAGGAGGACATTAAGAGAGCTTTAGATTCGATGCATCCGAAAAAGGCCCCGAGACATGATGGTTTCAACTTGGGGTTCTTCCAAAAGTATTGGCATGTAATAGGGCAGGATATAACCAGAGCGTGTCTAGGAGTGTTCAAGGATGAGTCTATTCAAAAGATCTCAACGAAACCATCTTGATATTGATTCCGAAGAAGGAACAACCGAATGTCGCTTTAGATTTTAGGACGATAGTGTTATGTAATGTGGTGTACAAGATAATATCAAAAGAGGTCGCTAATAGGATGAAACATGTGCTTTAGAGAGTGATATCAGACAACTAGAGTGCTTTCTTACCAGACAGATTAATCACCGACAATATTTGTGTTGCAAATGAGATGTTCTATTTTATTCAGCTGTAATTAAGTGATATTGTGGAATTGTAGACCATTTAATAAAGGTCAGTTTGTGGTATGTTTTGAGTTTATATAATAACATTTGGACATGAACATATTGTGGATAAGTAATTAAGAAGATCTGTATTCATGAACATTTGCTGTATAAGTGAATAAGAACATTCATCTAAATTTGATTTCCAAAAAATGACATCCAGAATACATTAATTAACCCAAAAGCTGGATATCTCCAAACCAACAAAAGTGTCTTACAACATGTCAGTTCAAAAACAAACATATCCATTAGCCTAGTCATTGTTTATCAACAACACCAACCCATCAAATGTTTCTAACAACCTTTTAGTTAAAAAAAACTACCATACAATCACATTACACATCAGAGTCCAAAATAAAATAAAAACCAAGTTTCATCACAAAGTGGAAAGCACTTCCATCAACCATCCTGTTTAGACATCTTTGTTTTCAATCTCTTGGCATTGCTCCTATCTCCCATACCATTCCAAGTTGAAGACTCCAATACCCTTTGTGTTACATTTCCAGGCTGCATACAAGGGATATAAATCATTAGTGTATTTACACTTTAGTCTTTGTTTTTAAAAATTAACACATGCATTTTGAATACTTACATTCAATATTGTTAGTCCTGATGCAGTTTGGTATACTCTCATTCCAAATGTCCTAGGCAATGTGAAAGGCCTTGATGCTTTGCTTGAGTCTTTTTTTCCTCTAACAGATTTCAATTTCTATGGAGGCCTTGGTGGAGGCTGTTCTTCCATTTCCATGTTCCTTTGTCCTCCCATTGCCCCATGTGCAGAGGCCTCTACAATTGGTGATTGAGTTGGTGGCATGTCCTGAGTTCCGGCTTGCGACACGGGGATGTCATCTAAACAATCTTGTATTTCTTACATATTGTTAGGAGCAAATACATTATATAGGTTCATATATTTCAAATATGTATCTGTAAGTGTACATGCTATAGATCCAAACCTGTTCAGTTTGGTTATTATGTGCAATATTTGCATTTTCAGCATTTCCATTCACTGGGGCGTTATTTCCATTGTTGTTGGCATTATTCCTTGCATTGACATGTTTCATCATCACATAAGTAAGCTCAATACCATACACAGTTATATAGGGAATCAATGAAGTGAAATATGCAGTTATAACCATTTTACCTCTTCTCTTTGTCTAGCTTCAAGAGCTAGGTAGTAAGCTATTTGTGGACATCCCCTTTTGTTGTGATGTAGTGCCTTGCACCAACCACAACTTATTTGCCTTATAGCCTTTTCCTTGGTCTTGCTTTGACTCCCTCCAGCTCTTTCATCTTCTTTGAGTCTCCTTTTCTTCTTCTTCTTCCTTCTAGGTAAACTTCTAATCTCTGAAGGTTACAGCTCTGGTTTGTTCACATGAGGCCAGAATTCTTCTCCTCGGATTGGCTCACATTGGAAGGAATAGCTACTAACATAACTCTTTTTATTGTGACAATGAGCTAAAAATTCTCTGGCATCTATTCCCTCATACTGTATTGCACATACAACATGTGCACATGGGATACTCGTTAAACCTCATCTACTACATGTACAACTAAATGCATTTAACTTGACCACATGTTTCTTTTCCTCTTTCCCCACTACCTCATGTCTTACTTCTGATTTGAACTGGACATTCCATGTACATGCTATTTATTGACTCTTTTTTTAACCTTTTCTTAATCCTAGGCCCATAGTCAAACCTTCACCCCTGCCCAAACAACATTTTTTCTCTCATTCTTTTGGTCACATATAACCTCAAACGCTCCATCAAACCAAGGATACACTTATTTATACAACCTATCAAAGTGGTATTAAAGCTCTTACACATGTTGTTATCCACATTTTCACATTTAACCTCAGCTGGAAACATACACCTAGCCCAATGAACAGGGTCTATATTTACTAAATCCACATAAGCAGATGGACTCATAGACAATGCCATATCCCACATCAACCTCTTAAATGATTCAAGGCAAATGGCCTTACTTGACGCCCAGAACCTTCTTTTCAACTTTTTCCCACCATGTTTCTTCCTCCAGTTAGCATATATGTGCCTACAACACATCCTTTGGTGAGCACCATGTATTACATCCTTTATTGCATTCATGAGTCCCTACCAATGAACATAAATTATTAGCACCACAATATATAACATAAATTATTGAAAGGCAAAACAGTTTTGATGTTACCTTTTGTTGGTCAGAAATTATGACCCATCCAAACCCATCATCAATTTGAAGGTCTCGAGATAGACATCTCAGAAACCACTTCCAGCTTAAAGTATTCTCAACCTCCACCACAGCCCATTCTATAGGGAACATTTGATTATTCCCATCTATCCCTATAGCAGAGCAACTTTCCCTTCAAAATCCCCTTCAGAAAACACCCATCTACACCTATATATCTCCTACACCCAACTAAAAACCCATATTTACAAGAAGCCAAACAGACGTACATCCTCAAAAATTGAGGCAATCCAGTCATCTCATCAGTTTTGGTTACCAAATATACTGAATTTCTTGGGTTTGACTGTCTAAGCTTAGCTGCATAAGACCACAATTTAGAAAATTCCTCCTTCTGCTTCATCTATTGATCCTTCAACCACAAATTTTTTGCCCTTGTGCACTTACTTAAATCAACCTCAGTCTTCAAATGCTCCTTCACCAATTGCTGTAGTTGCCAAACAAATATGTCGGGGTTCTCGTCAATTCTTTCTTTGAAGAACCTTACAATCACTCCAGTTGTGACTCTTCTATTTTTGAAAGCTAGATTGCAGGTAGTTGTTATTATATGACATAACCCTGAAGACACCATCTGTTTTTAACCAGCTAGCATAAATCTTCCATTCACATCTCGGTCTAGCCTCCCCAGCTCTCCCTTTACATTTGGCACTAACTTTTTCCCTCGTGTTCTTCGTATACTTGAAATCCACACTATGCTTCAATGCATACCTAGTCAAAGCATCCTCGAACTCTCTCGGCCCAGAAAAACCCAACCACTTGTTGAAATCTAAAAATGGCTCACTAGGATCGTATTGTGGCCACTTCAGTCGAACTATCTCATCAACATCCTCTTCACTATCACTCTCAGTAGCACCAGTTCTTATACTCCACTTACTATCACTGGAGTGATACACACTCTCCCTCCCACTGGCATGTTGATAGAAAATTATTAATCTTTAGTCTAGTTTGAGTTAATCCAATTTTGTAGTCCAAAGCATGTTGTTGAAACATTCAATTTCATTGACTAATCATCCCTTATCATTATTGTTAATGAAATTGAAAGTAAACATTCATTTGGTACAAACAAAAAATAAGAAGATAAGATTTTAATGTTATCATAGTTATATTTAAAGTAGCACATGCTAGAAAGCATTAAGATTTTGGTTATTTTATTCATGATTTTTTATATTATTTATTTTGTAGGTATTTTGAAATAACACTCTACAAATGAGTGTAGTTATTTTTATTTTTAAAAAGTAAGAATAAATTAATTAATGTGTAATATATACATTTTGTATCATTAAGTGATTCAAGGGATGAAAGCTAAATTGGAGAATTCCACTATCGATATTTTTATTAGAAAAAATTACATATATCTATTCTGAATTATACACATTTTATATATATTTATCATAAATTATGGTTTATTACTTTTGGCTACCCTAAAGTATGTCACAAAACTTTCCGTCCATTATTTCTGTCAAAGTTAACAGAATATTCCATAAAATCAACCATATGCCCAACACATGACCAATTTTTTTTTTAAATACTAAAATTACCCTTCACTATACTACCCTTCTTTATCAAGAACATATTCATTATGTTTCACCAAAAAATTTGAAATTTCCAACGAATTTTTATTTTTTTGTACATTTTATTTCAAAAGTAAAATTTTCAAACAATTTTTTTTTTTTCAGAAACCCCAATACAATACAAAACCCCAAATCAAAATCTAAAAATTTAACAATACAATAGTGGATTTTAATTTGAAAATCTAATAATACAATACAAAATCTAAAAATTTCAGAATCCCCAAATCAAATCAAAACCCTACGCAAATTTCAAAACCCTAAATTAAATCAAAACAATTTCAGAAACCCTAAGCAAATTTCAGAAAATTTGCAACGTCGCCGGCGGCTGCTGCAACGAGCTCACCTTACCGTCGCCGTCGCCCCCCTGCTTCACCGTTGCC
>JAYMTA010003067.1:0-15033 GCA_036897625.1 Pelargonium cotyledonis | reverse complement strand
TTATTAAACCTCACCTCTTTCTTATTTTGGAAAATTAAGGAAAAAAACAGAAACCGAAAAAAAGAAAAGAAAACAGAGAATATTTATAAATAAATAAATAAAAATCTGATTGGAGGCGACTTTATGGGGCAGAAATTCGGTGCCTTCGCGTGCGAGCCACTGGACACGTGTCGGTGAGAGACCCGGTGTCCGTCGTCGGAGCAGAGAGTCTTTAAATGGGAGAGACACCGGACATTGTTGTCGGTTGCCAGTTACTCTCAGACAGGGTGGTGACTGTAAAAAAAAAATTATTTTTATTTTTATTTCTCTTAAATAACGCAGTGTCCGTACAGATTGGGTTAGGTGTCTAACAGGTCAGCATTCGTCCGTACGGTGCGGTAGGTGGCGGGCCAATGGGATTGCGACGTGTGTGGCTGGGGCGGGGGGGTGGCCGGGGCGGTGGTCACGTGGCTGTTGATGAGTGGGAGATTTTTATTATTATTTTCTCGGTTTGGATTTTGATTGGCTGGTTCGTATCAGGTTTTCTGGTGCGCGACACGATGGCCATTGATTTAAGCGACACGTGTGTGTCGTGAGTGAGTTTTATCAATGGGACCACATAGTTATTCTTCTTTCCAAAATTAATTTACTTATTTAGGGAAAAATTAAAAAAACAATCAATTCTATTTTTTTTATTACTAATTTAATCCTACTTGTTTTAACGTGGAATTTTCAAAGGCTTCAAATTGTGTTAATGCCAAACTGAGGATTTAGATTTGCTTGAATTAAAGGTTAGTATAGTTTGAAATTTGGTTAATTCAATATGTGCTGTTGAAATTTGATTGGTAAAAATTAATGAAACAGTAATAAAATAAAACCGATACCCATAGAGCTCACCTAACTCGCTAATGATGTTCGTGATCTTATTGAGTATGAGTTTATCTAAATGGATTGAACTATACACAACATAGATAATTTTCTCGTATTTTCAAAAAACTTCAACTTCACGTAACAAGATTCGAGCTCACAACTTCTTATACAATAGCGTGTGTTTTGAATCATTGGGTCACCCTTTGAGATTCTACATCATTCAGATTGAATAATGAGACTCGTAGACCCGAGACAAAGAATGAAGACTTTGTAGAGACAACAAACATCTTTAAAAGTATTGAAAAAGATAGTAAATGCGTGGTTTGCCATATTCATGGAGGTTATAAACATGTTCAAAAGTTTATAATAGAAGTGTTTTTGGGGTTAAATAAGCTAAGAATTTATTAAATATGCTTTTATTTTTATTTTTCTAGATCATTAGGTGACGTTCGAATATTAATATAGTGTTTAACATAGTTAAAATAATTGCAACTCACTTTTCTATGAGCTCAATAATTTCATATTTCAAGAAATTAAAATAATAATATGGATGTGTTATTTAAATTCATTGAAATCTGAAATTATACAACTTATTATAGGAAAGCGAGAATTTTTCAATTCTTAATATACTTTTTTGAAAAATCTAACCGAGAGCAAAGATTTTAATTTTTAAACACTCACTGTGTCTTTTTTTCCTATAGTTTCAATTAGAAAAAATTTGTAAACAAACTAGATATTTTTATTTTATTTTATTTTAGTGACATTACTCGTACATGTGATGCTATTATTATTTGGGGAGCCTAGTCAGTCATCAACATCAAGTTTAAGTATGGGATGATGTCATGTTTGTCTGAATTGACAACAATGACTACAAGAAACCACTCAATTTACCAAATATGCCATTTGTATTTGTATATACCCAACAGCTTCATGCATTTTTATACTTATTGGACAAAACAAAACCCAATGGAGCTCTTTAGACATTGCATAAACATTCTCTTTTTCTTTTTCCACTTATTGATATTGGATAAACAATGTTGAAGCCCATTATAGTCCAACATATAGCTATGACCCGACACTAACACGATATGAATTTTAACGAATTTGAGTTCAATTTAATCACATTTGTGTCGACTAACTCAAATTGTTTACATATCTATGCTATGTTCATGTCGGACTTGTTACATTATTTTTTTATTTTTTTATACGAAATTGAAAGTTTTAAAAAACACCGTGTCAGAATTAAATTTAGACCCACTGTGTCGTGTCATATAATCTCATCAACTATTTAAACAATTTGACCATGTTGTGTACCTCAACTCAGTTATAATAATATAATTGTGTTTGAATCCACCCATTTTTCCAGCATAATAAGAACACAACGTACGAATACAATTTTTTTTTTATTCAAACATAGAGCTTCAATTAATATTGGAAAGACTAATAAAGTTGAAATTATTATACACCCATGAATTAACTCTACCTAATCTACCTAGATTAGCTAGATGATGAGCAGAGGCAACCATGTTTCTTTTTACATTCAAAAGTTTCCCATGGAGAGGGAAAGAAAAAACTAAAAGGGTGATATCCGCCATAGCCGCCCTGCAGTCAGCCTGACCAATACTAGAGCCCTCCTCATGCTGAGTGATCGCCCTGTATAAAGAAAGACAATCTGTGAGAATACAAAAATTAGATAAGTTATGATCCATAATAAAATTACAAGCGCTGAGAACAGCTTGGAATTTCGCGCAGAGAGAATTAGTAGCGTCCGAAGGACTACAAAATCTAGCAAGCAAAGCTCCGTTTTTGCTTTGAATATCCCACCCTATTCCTGCATGATTGTCTTTAAAGGAACCATCACAAGTAATAAAAAGATCCGCCTCTTCTGAATTAAAGATATTTGAGAGAGTCCTGTATGATTGACAGTCTTGTCTAGAATTCTGAGAGATGAGACTGATGCGGAGTCTTTCATCGAACATTTTGAAAAAATCTTCGACCAATAAATGCGCACAAGATAAGATTTTTTCTGAGATTGAAAGGTTCCGCTCTAAATAGAAGGTTGTTTCTAGCTTTCCATATTTCCCAAGCTATCGCTGTAGACCAATAGATGAGGAGATGAGAATCTTTGTCAGAACTTTTATTTAGATCGAGCACTGACAAGATCCATTCTGTGCAAGATCGGACCGAGTCTGATCGGATATTAATGGGAGAGAAGAACCAACACACTTTGCTGAGACTGCAATGGAAAATAATATGTTCTGCTGATTCATCAGTCTACTTGCATCTAGAGCAAATAGAATTCTGACACAGATTTCTCTTATGGAGCGACAGAGCAGAGGGAAGGGTCGAATTGCAAGCTTTCCACCAGAAAATTTTGAATTTTTCTGGGATTTTTGCGCTCCAAAGCTTTTTCCAGATAAGGGCAGGAGGGGCTGAAGGGAAATTTGCCGAAGAGGAGAGACCCATGTCATAAGTTTTCTTAACTGAGAATCGACAATCAGACGAGTCTGTCCATTTGAAAGTATCTTTAATAGCCCCTCTTTTGGGAATGGGGATATCTAGAATGCCATTAGCGCTGGAGCAGGAGAAACCTTCCCTGATAAGCTCTTCTTTCCAATTACTAGAGATCGGATCAATAAGGAGGTCTACTGTGTCCCATTCTGCGAGGGGGGGATAAAGGTTGCGAGAGGATTGAAGTCACACCATTTATCCATTTATCTTTAAAAATTCTGATAGTTTTTCCATCACCCACATGCCACTCCATATTATTTCTAAGGAATTGCCTTCCACTGTAAAGACTTTTCCAAATCCAAGAGCTAGAAGATTTAACCTTGTCATTCCATAGGGAGTTGTGCTCCCCGTATTTAGCAACCAGAACTTTATGAACGAGGCTATCGGGGTTGTGAAGAATCCTTTTGAATTGGCTGGCCAAAAGAGCTTGATTAAACAGATCAGTATTTCTGAGACCTATACCGCCTTTGCCTTTGAGCCATGAGAGAATGTTTCTCTTAATCCAATGGATGCCCTTAGAATATCCCAACTTAGACCACCAGAATTTAGCTAAGAAACCATCCAACCATCTAGAGAAGTAAGCGGGCATGTTGAACAGATTCATAATGAATACTGGGAAAGAGCTCAAAGTAGATTGGATAAGAATTAATTTCCTTGCTTGCGAGAGGAGATTAAGCTTCCATCCATCCAGTTTCTGTTCGATTCTCTTTTTTAGAAAGGCGAACATTTGCCTTTTGGAAACCATGCCAATATCGGGAATACCCAGATATCTACCAGTGCTTGTGACAACTTTAAAAGGGAGAAATGCTTTAAAAATTCTAGAGAAACAGGCCGGAGTGTTGGGGCTGAAGAACCATTCTGATTTTTGTTTGTTCACAACTTGCCCTGATGCGACCTCGAAGGAGTTGATGATGGATTTAAGACTGTTGCATGAATCAAAGGAGGGCTGGAGAAAGATGAAAGAATCATCTGCAAAGAGAAGATGATTAATGGTTGGACCTCCTCTAGAGATTTGGATTCCTTTGATGATCCCACCTTGCTAAGCTTCCTCTAAGAGAACAGAAAATCCTTCGGCTGCTATAAGGAAAAGGTTAGGACGAGAGAGGGTCTCCATGTCTTAAGCCTTGATTTGGATGAAACCAAGATGATTCTTTCCCATTGACCAGGATAGAGAATGAGACAGTAGAAATACATTGGTAGATGAGATTGCACCATTTGTCAGAAAAGCCTTGAGCTTTAAGAATTTGGATTAGATAATCCTACCTAACTCTGTCATAGGCTTTGGAAAGGTCCATTTTAAGCCCAGCTTTCAGAATTTTCCCCTTCTTGGTCCTCTTGATGGAATGAAGGAGCTCGTTGACCAGAATCATATTGTCCTGAATTTTCCTTCACGGGATAAACCCATTTTGGGCAGGAGAAATGAGAGAGTTGATGACTTTTTTGAGTCTGTTAGCCAACACTTTAGAGGCAATCTTATAACTGAAGTTGCACAGACTGATAGGGCGAAAGTCAGAAGGGTTCTGAGGGAAATCTGATTTGGGGATTAAAGTGATGAAGGTTCTATTGAAGTCTCTGATAATAAAGCCAGAGTTAAGGAAGCACAGAATGTCTGAGGGGACCGAGGTTCCAATGGAAGTCCAATATTTTTGATAAAATATTCCAGGGATACCATCAGGCCCTGGGGATTTGAGACTCCCCAGATCAAAAACGGCTAACTTAATTTCTTTAGCTGTGAAGGGAGAGTCAAGGTTCACTTTTTGGGCTTCAGAAAGGGTTCTACTGATTTTCTGGGATATGTTGGATATTTCTTGGGCTCTATTTTCAAGGACGGGGGTAGGCTGAAAAAGGTTCAGGAAATAAGATGAGAAATGAGAGATAATTCCTGCATCATTATCAATCCAATTGCCAGCTGGGTCCTTAATCATGTGAATCTTGTTAGCTACTCTCCTTTTGCTAGCAATGATATGGAAGAATTTGGTGTTTCTGTCTCCCAAATTGTTAAAGTTAATCTTGGCTCTTTGCTTCCATTTATCTTCTTTCATACTGAGGATAGAATCGTACTTTCTTTTGAGGGATAAGAGAGTAGAAACAGATGAATCATCAGGAATGGTCCCTATCAGAGGGTTGCAATATAACTTATCTTGAGCCTGGGAGATTTTGTGCTCAATGGAAAGCTTCAAGCCTTTGCGAATACAAATTGTCACCACTAGTTTTGTTTTATTATAAATTCAATCATATATTTTGGGTTAATTTGGTTTTGTATGCATTGCCAGTGGTGACATATAGAGCTGACACTTTGGGTCCGAAACAACTAGTACGTCAAAACCTGATCCGATAACTTTTGGATACAAAACTCATACGTATGATGGATTCAGTCAAATATCGAGGCGGGTTCATACAAAGTTAATTTTTTATAATTTAAAATTTCACAGTTATGATTGGACAATCAATATATCTTTTCATGCAAAATACCAAAATCCGAACAAACTCACTACAATTTTAGTTGGATTTGATTTTAAACCTTTAACACAAATCTCGAATTGTCACCTTTGTCTTTAAGCACGTCAAGGCATGTTTTGACAAGTAAATGACAACCTTTCTCTATCTAACTAATCATATTTATGGCTCCAAGTCTCCATCTAAGTGGGTCAAGTTGACAATGATTAGGCATATAAGTAAAATTATCAAACTTATTGATATAAACGATGCTACGTTTCTTAGAATAAAATTTTGATAGATAATATTATGAATTAAACTATGGGGTTTTATTGCTTGAAAGAAAACACATTCTATTTTTATATATGCGAGTAAGGAGATTGGTCCAAATAAGAATCTCGTTCATTCGGTCAACGTTTCAAAATTTTGATTAGACTTTGAATCGATTTGTTAAGTGGGCCACACACTCACTTGTTTGACTAACTTGGTTAGTTCAATTACTCGTCAACATGATTGTATATGAATTTATTTTCAAATTAATCGTGCCAAACTTTGATTTTAGTTCAAGTTTTTAATAAGAATTGTAGAACAATAGTCAAGAGCTGCAGGTTTGTGCAATGCAAAAATTCATCGGGTCAATCTGTACGGTTCAATTCCACAAAATGTGGGGCAAGATTCAGATCGGTGCTCGTGGGTTACAGTGTGAATTCCCAGTTTCAAGCTAAATGATCGGTCCCGTGGAGTTCAATGCAAGGGTTCCAGTCTATTTAAACGTTTTGTTGATTAATTCTTTTGTCTCGTTCACTATTTCATAATTAACGGTTTTAATGACAAAACTTATGTAATATAAGGTTAGAGTTTCCAGTGTAATCATTTGAACACGTTCATTCAACTAAATCATTACACTATTTGAAGCTAACAACAAATAATAGAGAGCCAAAAAAGAGATAAATCTGATATTTGTCTTATTTATGGGTTGGAATCATAATAATCAATCATGAGTTTTTTTGTTTTTTTTAGATAATCAATCATGAGTTTGCTTCATGGGTTGTGCTAATTCAGCGAAACAGCTAAAATTGCCTTCCAAAACTATATATTCTCTACCAACTATTTTCAACCGTTCGACTCCTAAACTTGCTTCTCCCCACGGAAAAAAAAGCTCCTCAAAATTCAAATTTTGCCTTATTTCGCAACCAATTGCATTTGTAATCTCTCAAAGTTTCAATTATGTATATCTACTCCACTTTTTGTAACCAACTTAGCTTTATCAACTACCATAAAAACTAATCCCAAATATTTTATTATTAAATTATCTTTGAGATAAGGGTCAAATTAGTACATTTAAAAGTTTCATTTGTTCATTTCGGTATGCAAAAAAGTTCATTGTTCAATTTGGTACGCGATTGAAGTATACAAAACAAATTTAGTACATGTAGTTAACTTTTAGTTAGTTTTTTCATCAAAAAGTAATGACAAGTATTTATACAAAATAATAATGACACAATCTGTAATTAATTATTATTTATTTGGACAACTAAAATTATTATCATACATAATGTTTAAAATAAAATATTTTACATGTCATAATAACTAGAGCTGGCAGATTAGATATGATCTCGTAGGACAATAAATTGATCCAATCAATTTATTAATCAACTCAAATTTGTATTGTAATGATACTAATAAGATTGGATAAGAAAAATATGCTCTTTTTACACAAGTAAGTTTTATAAAAAGAACGAATTTGTCCAATCCGATTCGTGATTTTGCAGACAAATTGATATGATCAGATCATATCAGTTTAAGTTCAGATTAAATTATGGATTCCTACACGTTGGATCCAAAGTGTAAAGTATAATTATTATTACGTGTGGAACATTTTATATTCGTATTTTTAGTTGTCAAAATAAATTTTAATTAATTAGTTGTTAATTGTGTTATTATTATTTTATATAAATACATGTCATCACTTTTGATTGGAAAAAAAAACACCTAACTGAGAGTTAACTATGTACTAAATTGGTATAGTATACTTTAATCACGTACCAAATTGAACAGTAAACATTTTTGTGTATTAAAGTGAACAACTGAAACATTCAAGTGTACCAATTTGACCTTTATCTCAATTATCTTTCAAACTTTTTTTTGAACATTTAAGATAGATAAAATATTCAAATTGGTATAATTTAAAGGCGACAAATCGAGTTTCACGTCAAGTTTTTTGAGTTAAGATAAACTTAAATTCGACTTAAAAATATGGGGCTGTTTGTAAGTTTTGTTTCTTATGTAGGACTCAAGATTAACATTCAAGTAGATTTGAAGGACCTGCAATATTTTAAGTAGCATTTGGTTCGAACTTGTGCAAAAAAATTGGTCACGTCCAATTTATGCAACCCAAAATCATAAATTTTTGGTACATTTAGGTGTTTTGACAGTTTTGATCCAAATTGTAGTTTTGTGATAGAGTGCTCCTCACAAATCTCCGAAATAGTATCACTAAAATTGGCAGGACACTCTATACGGGAGGGTCTCAGGCGTGCGAGAGAGGGGTTGAAATTAGGAGGTGAAGTCGGACGCATGGGAGGTGATGTCGACTCTCTGCGCAGAAGGTGTATAATTATCTGTTTTAAGCTGTTAATTTAATTTTTTATGTTCGTTGAGTATCGATGTGCGACTAAGATAACTAACGAACGAATGTGTGAGAATAAAGTATACGTCTCAAATGATGTATTTTAAATTTGTTACTTTTCGAGGCTGAATGAATGAGTGTATTATTAATGATACTATTAAGATTAGTTTAATGGCTTGATGAAGCTTTGACTGGAAATTTATTGGACGGTTAATTACGTAATTTCCTCACTAATTTCCATATTTCTTAGTACACAAGAAAAGGGCTAAAATGCAAATAAAAAACAATTAAAGAAAAATAAAATAAAATTCCAGTACGCGCGAGCTAGCACAAGGCGTTGGCGTTTCCTATAAATCTCGCAAAATTTCTACATTTATCCTCTTTCTGTATTTTCGCGGATAAAATTGTGCGTTGATTTGGTTGTGATCGAGACTCGTTCTAGAGAAATTCCAAATCCAGAGTCTTCTAGAAATGATGGCATCGTCTTCGTCGCAAGAACAGCGACCACTGCTACAGCTTCAGCAAGAAGAGCAGGTGCAAGAGCAGCAGCAGCAGCAAGCAGCAGCAGTGAAGGAGAAGGAATGTGTGCACAAGACCAAGGCCGTACAGTTCTTGGGACGCACCACACCTGTTGTCCTCCAGAACGACAACGGACCTTGTCCTCTCCTCGCAATCTGTAACGATCTTTCTCCATCTTTCTGTTTTAGCTTCGTTTCCGTTTCGCTAGGGGTTTTATTTGCCGATTTGTGTGGCCAAGGATGCGAAATCGGGACTGTTTGAGTGTTTCGTGTTGCGGTTGAGTTTCGTTGCCGGAAATGTTGAATTGATGGCTTCAGGCGTGTTTCCGGTTGCTGATTATGAGCTGTATTTGTGATTTTAAAGGTTTTGCTGATTGGTTCTTGTGTGCAGTTAGGGTTTTGTGTTTTACCGTAGATATATACTGTACGTATCTGATTATGTGTTGTTTGTTTATCTCTCAATTCAAAGTTCTTTTGCTGATGGTGAAAATGACTTTCAATCAAATGCAGTGTTTACCAGCTTGGCCAAATAGTTAAATTAAGCATTAAATTGATTGAATTAAGAAATCACTGTTCATTTCTTTACCAATTGTTCTACAGAACAACAATGGACCTTGTCATCTCCTCACCGTCCCTAACAATCTCTCTCTCTCTCTCTCTCTCTCTCTGTGCTACATTTCTGTTTCGCTAGGGTTTTTATTTTCCAATTTGAATGGCTGAGAACTGAGTTTGGCCAAAAGGATGTGAAATTGGAACTGTTTTAGTGTTTGTGTTGTGTGTTGCAGTTGAGTTTCTTTTCTGGAAGTATTGAATTGATAGCTTCAGGCGTGTTTTTGGTAGTTGATTTTGATCTGTATGTGCAACTGGAAGTTTTTTTCTGTTTGGTTCTTGTGTGGAGTTAGGGTTTTGTGTTTTTACTGTAGCAATAGGCTGCACGTATCTGATTATGTCTTGTTTGATTATTTCTTTATTGAACATTCTTATGCTGGTGGTGAAAATGGAAGAAAATGACTTTGGAATCATATGCTCAGTGTTGCCTGTGTTTACAAGGAAGTGAAGTTTTGGCTCAGCTTGGCCAAAGAGTTAAAGTAGGCATTCTTAGAGCTAAGGTTTTTGTTAATTGATTGAATTATGATTTCACTTTTCATTTATTCACTGAGCATCAAACTGAAAACAACATGATGAATCACTTTTCTCTTTCTTTCTTTTTTTGATTGTGTGTGTGCGATTCTAGTTTTACTTGAAGAATACATGTTGCTGAATGCTGATTCACAAATTTGTCTGTTTGTTGTTAGGGCTTTCTTTACCATTCTATTGATACTTCGGTTAAATTTGGTTCTGACTTCTGAGCCCTTAGGTTGTAAGGATGATGTAGGTAAGGTTGATAAGTTAAGCTTCAAGTTGATAATAAATGGTCAGCTTTCCAAGTGTTTGGAGCTAGGAATTCTCTTATAGACATTTTCTGTTATGTGTTGTTAAAACATTGACATTGAAGGATTATGCTCCCTCTCTGAACAAGAGAACAGAAATCTTAAAGGTTTGTTGATTAAGCGAAACCATTAGTTTATTTAGAAATAGACAATATGTGAGAAGTTTCATCTCACACACTCTAAATTTGTCAGAAAGAGTATTATCTTTATGATAGCAATACTTTTTCAGCGTTAGCAAAATATGTTTTTCCCCTTGAAAACGAGGAGGTATTTTATCATTGGAATTTTTATTGTATTGATGAATTCTTTGATTTGATAATTTTGTTTGTAAACATCCACTCACTCGCTCTAGGATTTTTCAATACATCCTCCTTTTCAGTACTATTCATTGTTTCTTGATATTCAGTTTCATATTTCTCCATTTTGTGGTTAAGAAGATTTAGTTATAGAATGATATTTTGATTTACAATGACATGAAAAATCTCGATTATGTAAGTGAAGAGTCCATTATTTCTCTAATGACGTATGCTAAAGTGAAAATTTCTAACTATTTTTTTCACAATAGCGCAATGTCTATTTTAATTGTTGTTTTTGCATGTTTTCATCAACCACCAAAATAAGCATAAACCCGTTTTGATGTAATCACTTGCAACCTCGTCTAAATATGTTTCTGCCTAAATTTTATAAGTGGGAGATTATGGTATTATTTTCGTTCTATGGTTGCATTATAGTAATAACTCACTATTTCAAGGCGTTATTCTTGTCCTTTTTTATTGGTGATCTGATCAGAGCTATATTTTGATGATTTCTCCAGGTAATGTTCTTCTTTTAAGGAACAATTTGCAGTTAAGTCCAGATATATCGGAAGTTCCACAGGAGAAACTGCTTTCACTAGTTGCTGAACAGTTGATTGATTCCAACAGCAATATTAACGTAATAAACTTTCTTCTTGGTTACGTTAAGATTATAGTTATTTTCTGTTTAGAGTTGATTGTGGTCCACTTTCCTTTACACATGCAGAATAAAGATGCAGGGTATGTTGAAAATCAGCAGCAGAACATTTCAGATGCAATTGATCTGCTTCCACGATTGACAACTGGGATTGATGTAAATACCAAATTCAAGAGGTTAAATTCTATGTTGTTGTTTCACTCAATTTTCAATACTTATGGGGTGTCTCATTCTCGCCTCCTTTATTTCTTTGACAAAATACCATGTTATATGCAGGATAGATGATTTTGAGTTTACTCCTGGATGTGCTATATTTGATTTACTGGATATTCCATTATATCATGGCTGGATAGTTGATCCCCAGGTATGCTTTGTTTAGGACTCAAAACATTTTTGTTTTGTAAGTTACACACAGTTGTAGAAGTAGCCTTCAGTCAGACTTCATATAACACCATTGTCATTGATGTGTAATCAGTGAATTCGAAATGTTATTATATGGTTATTTTTCATTGTATCTTGGCCATAGCCAATAAATATTTGTTAAAATATTTCATTTACAAGTTTTTAGCTAAGTACTGATTTGGACATCACTTTGAAATGGACTTTTGGGCATGTAGGCACTAAGCACATATTCATTGCATCTGTGACATTCTTCAGTCTGAGTTCAATTCATTTTTAGATTGATGGTGGTGTATTGGTAGGCATGTTTTAAGAATATTAATATTTTTGTGTGGTGTGATGTTGGACATGGGAACTTTTGACAACTTTCAACCCTTGAATGTCTACTTCTGTCTATTTTTAGTAGCCACTATCTAATGTGTGTTTATGTATTTTCAGCTGGCTTTATAATTTTTTTCTGTTATTTAGGACTTTCTGATCCAATATTAATGATATGAAGCATTATTTTTTGTATATTTCTTGGTTTGATATGTACTTCATTTTATGATTTTGTACCAGGATGAAGCTACAGCTGATGCTATTGGGTCAAAGTCATACAATGCTCTTACAAGTGAACTTGTTACCTTGGATACACAAAATATGGAGGGTAAACATCAAAGCAATCCTGAAGGGGATAGTGTTGATTTTGCTGCTGCAACAACTGCAGCTCTAGGCGTTCCTTCTCCTAGCCTTTCGAAAACAAGATCATTCGACGAGTCTCCTCGTGCAGCCTCTGATCATCAGACAGCGAGAAAAGGGGACCTGGAAGAAGAAGCAGAACTGTTGAGAGCTATGAAATTGTCGGAGGGCGAATCACCTGTGGGAGAGGGAAATTCTGTGGTAGAAATTGATGATATGGTGATTATATCTGACAGTTCAGATGAATCTAAGGACATGCCTTTAGACTCTGGAAACACAACACATGTTCAGAATCAAACTTTTCACCAGCCAGAAGCATTTGTGCCAGATGATTGCAATGCCTCAAACAGGGACAATAATGATCTCACACATTTCAAAGCTATTACAGCAGAGGCAGCTAGTTCATCTTTGAAAATGGAAGATGGAAATAAACTTGATCGGTCAACATGTGTAGAATCTAACATACCTGTCATTTGTAATTATGTGGAAGAGAAGAGTAATGTTGAAACACAACACCAGACTGAAAGTCCAGGTTCTCTTTTTCTTGGAAAAGATACTGTATCAGTGGATTCAAACAATAAGGATGTGTCACAAGAGACAAAAAAAATTAGTGAGTCCATCATTGCATCAGATGCTAATGAATCAGCGGCTCATCAGAACGGAAATGTAACTGTATTGTCTTTCATATCTGCTCCGGATGCAGATTCAGGTTCATCGAGTGGTAGAATGCAGCATGCAGACGCACGTGAAACTTTAACTCCCAGTGTTGATGGCGGTGAACCAATATATGAGGGAGAGGAACGTATAATGGAATCAGGACCTACAAATGATGAAAATCAGGAACCTATGTATGACGGTGAGGTGGTTCTTGCAGAGCAAGCTGACAAAAATGTCGTGGAATCCTGTGACAGAACGTCTAAAGATGAAATCACTCCAGAACAAGGTGAGTGGCCTTCCATACGAAGGGAAAAAACTGTATTTTCTGTTTTCAACTTTTTATAAATCTGTTTTGCCTTACCCGAATTTGTCCACTTTCTCTACAAATTTTCTATAAAAGGTGGAGAACTATTTTGGGCCTGAGGTAGTATTTTTACATGTATTATAGCTGTTCTAACTTCGCTTCAGGGGAACTGATCAGGAACTTTTTGAAGAACAATGCCAGTCAATTGACTTTTTATGGGTATGTTAACTCTTCGTTTGGAATTGAAAAATCGAAAAGTATATTTCTCTATACGGCGCTTACTTTACAAGATGTTTATTTGATTGCTACTTAAATTTGTGGCAGCCTCTTCTGTTTACAAGATGGTTTGAAAGAACGTGAGCTGGGCGTCTTTTTCCGTAATAACCATTTCAGCACCATGCTCAAGGTAAATTATTAGCCTGAATATGCTTCTTACTAACTGTAAAGCCCCAGCAGTGTTAATGTTTAGCTTGTGTGGTTCTACCCTTTGTTGTACTGTGATAGGCAAATTAAAGACATTATAGTCTTTCCAGTCTTAGCTTTAATACCATGAATTGTAATCCTAAACGAATTCATTAATTTTGTCCACTGTGCAGTATGATGGTGAACTTTATCTATTAGCTACGGACCAAGGTTATCTGAATGAGCCTGATTTGGTATGGGAGAAACTAAATGAGGTAAAGCTGTTTACTCAGAAATATTGTTTATCCAAATGCATGCCATGAATTATGGCCTAAGTTTATGAATCACTGAAACAAATATTTGTCAAGATTAGAGTGAGGGAGCGCCTCCATGTATTTCAATATTTGGAAGTATTATGCATTTTTTGTAAAAGAAAAATGCAGAAAGTTGATTCTTCTTGTCACTGCTTGATTTAGATTTCAAAGCATATTAGCAATCTACCTTATTTGTTTCTCAAGATGAATAGTCATTGTGGCTTTCTGGCTGTATTGATAAATTTGTGCGCTGGAGAATTATAAGAGAAAAAGCAATTTGACTAATTGAAACATTGCATTTTGCTTTGATGTGCAAAACACTTGGGTAGAGTTTGGAATTTAAAAAATGCGCGGGAATGTGCATGATTCGCATGATCGAAGAATCTTAATACAAACATGATGAATTGAAATCTCATTTCCATTATGATTCTGGACTCCCATCCCTGAACAAAAATTCTAATCGAAACGATACCTTATTTTGCTTATGAGTTTCTTTCCTTCATGTTTGAAGTTTCATAAGATGTATTCGTTTCCTTGATGCCTCAAAAGATATCTTGGGCTGTGTCACTATTTGTTGGTTTGTATGCCTTGTTTTGTTTAGTTATCCATATGTTTCAGGTCAGTGGGGATACAATCTTTATGACGGGTAACTTTAAGGAATTCAAGGTTGAAAGTCGTGCTCCCGAGACATGGGATGAAAATAATGTCAGGGCCAGTACTGCAGTATGTATTTTACGTTAGTCTGGAGTTTCATAAATTTTATCTCAATCACTAACATCAAACTAAATCGACTCTTCTCCATCTCCTTTGGTAATTTATGTCAATTATGTTGAAATTTCAGGACTATCTCGCAAGCATTGACAGCGCATCTCAAGCGGATCTAGATATAAAGTAATGTCTTTCACTAAATACGTGAGATTTTTTTTTTCCATACGACAAATACATTAAAATATAT
>JAYMTA010003066.1:0-15035 GCA_036897625.1 Pelargonium cotyledonis | reverse complement strand
AGTTTGTTACTCCTCATTTGCAGCAACACCCAAGCTTATTGGAGATGTACACAACAATATTGACAGAGCAATGAATTTGGTATTCTTGAACTAAATTCAAGTTTTTTGTTGGTTTTCTTTGCTTGTATTTTGTTACTAAAAATAGTATTATTCTCTACGAAGTTAGTTCACGGAGATACAAAAGAAAATATACAACATTAATCGACATTGATTCACAAGAAAGTAACTCGTGTTAACTCTTTCCTACAAACAGAATACTAAAATATATATGCTCGTCGGTTCAAAATCAATCTCTATCGACTGATCTAGTTATCAATCTTTATTGTTAATCGTGCCGGAAGTATGGGAGATTAGAGGTTCTTGTTGCTCTCCATCCTCCAGTTCACCCTCACAGGAAATGGTTTGAGACGGCATATTAGTGTTTTTCATGTACATAGCATACAGGATGAGCTGAGCTGCTCCAAGAAGAAATCCAGTTCCATTTGGTACCTTCCAACAAAAACACGAGCTCAACCCAGTTACAAAATGAGTGAGTCCAAACACGTTAATTTCTTTTCTTGTTCGTGACGGGTGTTTTTAGACATCGGAGTGAACATTTGTAAAAATAGTAGAAACTTACACCAATGAAAAGGTCTCTAACTAACACTGCATAAACTGTCCAAACTCCTCCATTTATGAAAAATTATGAAAGAGAGCGGAAATGGCATGAACTCCACACTCTTGGACTTATTATAAGTGCAAGAATTCAACAAAAAAATGAGGATGATAATATTATAGAATGTGCAAAAAAATGTTACAATATTATAGCTACTATTTCTCTTGTCATTCAAATGGTCTTTACCTAAAAGAGTGTCATATTGCATATACAAATCAATGAATGGCACTTATGCACATCTTTAACTCGTAAAAAATTTGCACGTTATTTGTATCGTTTTCTAAATATAGTAGTAGTTTTGGAGACTTTGAGACTCCCTCTTGTAACTCAATTTGGTATTAAGGAATTGAGTTTTTTATGCATTAAGGAAACACTGTTAAGTTCATATTCAAATTGCCAGTTTTGAAACAAGAGATGAGATTAAGGGCATTGTTGTCCTTTCCGTCAAAATTATATGGCAATGAGATCAAAGTTGAAAACCCTTATCCAAACCTTTTGCTTTTCAACCGCCGAAATTTTCCAATCTTGATCTCTCTTCTTCTTCGCTTCACTTGAGCACAATCAATGGCTGTAATTCCGTTTAAAAATGTCATCTTTATGATGCAGAATCAACTATCTTTATCTACATCAACAACCCAACTCTCAGTTTCAGCTTCAGCTTCAGCTTGTTCTTGTTCATTCGCAGTTGATTACCTGACGAACTCATGCGGGCTTCCCTTAAAATCTGCCATTGCAACCTCTCAGAAGCTCAACCTCAACGAGAACAGCCTCCATAGATCCGATTCTGTCATTAATTTGTTCAAATCCCACGGATTTGACACTGCCCACATCTCCAAAATGATCGAGAAGCAACCCAATCTCCTGAACGAGTATAAAGTGGAGGAAAATTTAAAGCCCAAATTAGAGTTTCTGGTCCAAAGTGGGTTTTCAGGTCCTCAACTTCACGAGCTGATAGTCAGCAGTCCGCGGATATTGGGGACAAGTTTAAATGATCACTTAAAGCCATCGCTTGATTTTCTGAGTTCATTCCTCGGAGCAGAGGAGAGGCTCAAGCTGGCTCTGAAGCGTGACTCGCGGCTGTTATCGAATAATTTGAAAGCTACGCTGCAGCCAAATATTGATCTCTTGGTTGAGGAAGGTGTTCCTGTTGATGCTCTAAGAAACTACCTCGTATCGGATCCACAACGTATGCAATCAAAGGTTGATAGATTGGTCTCTGCACTCAATGTTGCCAAACGTATTTTGAGCATGTGTCCCACTGATCCCACGTTTCTAGTTGCTGTTATGAGGATTGCTTCTATTGGTGTTCCTCTTTGGGAAAAGAAGCTGCAAGTTTTCAAGAGTCTTGGGTTTTCTCAGGAAGAGGCTTTGTCGATTTTTAAGCGTTACCCAGAATGTTTTTCTCGTTCTGAGGCGATGCTCAGGAGCAAACTGGATTTCTATTTCAACTCTGTGAAGCTGAAGAGAGATGATATAATTTCTTGTCCCAAGTTACTTGGATATGCTATTGAAACAAGGATTCGGCCGAGGCATAATGTGCTGAAGCTTCTAATGTCAAAAGGGCTGCTTAAAGAGGACACCAAGATTCCATATTTATTCGCCATAAGCAATAAAGAGTTCTCGAGCAAGTATGTTACTAAGCATTTGCAGCAAGTCCCAAGTTTATTGGCAGTGTACAACAACGACAAAGGAGTAACAAAGATCGGTACAGTTTGATTCATTGCAAGCAAATATATAGGTATTGTTGTCCAATGATCATGGCACTTGGTTGTTGTCCAATGATCATGGCACTTGGTTGTTGTTCTCTCGCATTGTTATTGAGACTAATTGCTCTTGAATATCAGCTACATTTACATTTATTTACATCTATTGAAAAGTGAATACATGAGCTAATGTTGCTAGTTTTTTTCTTTTTCATTTTGCTATAAGTAAACGCTCCCCTTATAATCCATATTGATACTGTCATTTGAGACTGACTATGTTTTCTTTCTCCTTTTTACCTCGGATCTGGACTTGCCTTGTTTAGATGGGATACATTTTAGTAAATATTATTCCGAGAGCCTCGTAGATCATTTTCTCTTACATGAGTAGTCTGTTCTCTTCGTCTCGAAGAGCTAGTAATAGTTGACTTCCAGAAGTGTAATTCGAGGCTTAGCTTTGAACTTTTCCTCGATAGGAAACTCCAAAGGTACATGCCTTTTTGGATACAAGCTCTGGTTCTTGAATAATCGTTTCGGGACTCCTATGAATTTGTTTTGCTCGATCCAATACATGTTCCCTTTGTTTCAACCGAGTACCTTAAACTGCTTGCCCCATTGGGTGTTGGTCCTCTTTTTGGGAGTTTTAGACCTTTTTAAGAGCTATTTTTGGTCCTTCGTTCTCAAGGCATCTCAAGGTTAAAACTTGCAAGTGCTTCATTTTCTTGCATCTTTTCAAGTCTTTCCCTTTTTTTTCTAGCAAGATTTGTATGGTTTATGAAGCCAAATTTTTATCTTTTGTTTTTTTTTTTACTTTCTAATTTCATATTTTGAGTATTGATAGAACTTGTGTGAGCCTCTCATTCTTGTAGGTTGGCATGCATTTGTAAGAACCTTCCATCATTTTGCTTCTGTTTTGAACTTACATGAACCTTCCTCCTTTTTAAAGCTTGATTTGAATGGGTATGAACTTGATTTGTATAAAGGTGCTATTTTGGGGTGTAGACATAGATTGGCATTCTTGTATTGCTCTTGTTGGAAACATTAGGCCTACATGAACCCATGAATTTTGGTGTTGGCTTTATTGTTGGATGAACCCACAAGCATTGGCTTGGACTTGAAATTCCTTGAAGCAACCATTTTTGGCTCTATGAACTAAGTCAAGTTCACTTGACTTCTCTTCAACAAGAGAGTACCACAAGCATTGAGAGTTTCTTTTCCCTTTATAACATGCCTTGCAACATTAGCAACCATTTTTGGCTCAAGACCTATTGCAACATTAGCGATAATAAGGAAAAACAAGAAGCAAAATCTCAAGGACAGTGCATTGAATCCTTGTATCAATACCAGATATACTTCACATCCAAATTCTCCACATGCACAAGCTCAAGACCTATTTCAATAACAGCCACAATTGAGTAAAAATGAAGCAAAACAATAACCAGAATCTTAAAGGACTCTTGTTAACTGGTTGAAGGCAGAGAGGTTATATGCACGGCATAGCTCGACTAAACAACGACATGAAAACAGAACAGCCTGGACATTATGCATTGGCTGGATCCTCGTTTCAATGGCATACGCAAGTAAGGGTAAAGAATTATATCATCCGGCTTCCTAAAGGAATCCAATATACTATTATTGAGTGAGTTATCAAATAGGCGAATACCATGCCGGTCTTTATTTGATAATGATTGAAATGTCTCGCATATGGAATATGAACATAACGCACATCAACCAACAGAAAAAAGGGTCTAACACATGGAAAATTACTATCTTGGACAGTTCAACAAAACTTGGATAAAATTTGCATAATCATTGTGTGTGACAAAAGATCAAATATGGCCAATAGGATAACAGAGCAACAAAAGACAAGAAAAGAAGATGAACATAATACTTAAATGTAGTTTAAGAATACCAAAACAAAACTTATATATTTGTCTGCGATGGATCAAATAATACCAATGTTCTTTACTGCTCTGTCATTGTTGTACATCTCCAGTAAACCTGGGACTTGCTGCAAATGCTCAATAACATACTTGCTCAAGAACTTGTCCTCGCTTGTCTTGAATATGACGGCAATCCTGGCATCCTCTTTAAGCAGCTTCTTTGACCATAGAAGCTTCAACACATTGTGCCTAGGTCGGATCCTTGTTTCAATAGCAAGTGAAAGTAAATTGGGATAAGAAATTACATCATCTCTCGTCAGCTTGACTGTGTTGAGATAGAAATCCAGTTTGGTCCCGAGTGTGTCCTCAAGAACGAGAAAAACATTCAGGTTAACGCTTGAAAATAGAGAAAGCCTGTTGTTGAGAAAAGCCAAGGCTCATGAAAACTTGGAGTTTGTTTTCCCAAAGAGGGACACCGATAGAAGCAATCATTAGAACAGCAAGTAGAAATGGGGGATCAGTGGGACGCATGTTCATAAGATGTTTGACAATTTGTAGAGCAGAGACCAATCTATCCATCTTAGTTTCTTAGAGCATCAAGAGGAACACCTTCCTTCAACAACAGATCAATATTTGGCTGCAGCGTAGCCTTGAGATTATTCGATAACAGCCGCGAGTGACGCTTCAGAGCCAGCTTGAGTGTCTCATCTGTTCCGAGGAATGACCTCAGAAAATCAAGCGATGGCTTGGTTTTATGACTTAAGCTTCCAGTCAATATCTGCGGACTGCTGACTATCAGCTCGTAAAGTTGAGGACCCGAGAAGCCACTTTCGACCAGAAACTCTAATTTGGGCTTCAAATTTTCATCTACTTTATACCCGTTGAGAAGACCGGGTTGCTTCTGGATAAATTTGGAGATGTGGGCATTGTCAAATCCGTGGGATTTGAACAAACTGATGACAGAATCAGACCTCTGGATGCTGTTCTCGTCAAATCTGCGAAGCTTTTGAGAGGTTGCAATGGCAGATTGTAAGGGAAGCCCACATGAGTTCATCAGGTAATCAACGAAGCTGAGAGTTGGGTTGTTGATGTCGATGAAGACAAGTGCTTCTGCATAAAAAAGATGACATTTTTGAAGGGGAATTTAGCCATTGATTAGGCCAAAGTGAAGAGATGAAGAGGAAAAGAGAGAGCTTGGAATTTTTCGGCGGTTGAAGAGTAGGAATAGATTAGGGTTTTCAATTTTGATGTCACGAAGAAGAGGGCCGATGTAGCTATATATATATATATATTGAATGGAAATGTATTATTTTGGCCCTTAAACTATATATTTTGTTCAAAATGGGTAGAGAAATTAATTTGTATTTTAATTTAGTCCTCTAATTTCAAAATTGTTACTAATTTAGTCATTGTAGTAAAAAAAAAAAATTAAACCATATTTCATAAGACCTATTGTGTGGTTAAAAAATCTATTGCACAAAAATCGACTAATTCCTACTCTTAAAGTATTATAGACATAACATTTTTTAAAGAAATCAAACAAACAAATTATGAAAACTATTCAATCATAAACTATTGTTTTTGTTCAAAATTGTTCATCTTCCTATCTATATATCATTTCATCACAAACCCTTCAACTATACAAATTTTATCTAAATTAGTTGAACTTGATACAAATTTTTTTTTAAGTCGTGTTCTCACATTAAAATAATTTATTTTAAAACTAAATAAAACTTTCTCTTACTGATAATAATACACATAATTTATCTCACTACTCAATTTGACACACGAAATTTAGACAGTTAAAAAGCAAAGTTCAGTGCATAAATTTGTAAGTAGAACTTGGTGTTAGGTGAGACACCAACAAAAAAAATTATACATATCATCCATCACAAAGAAGAAAAGAAGACATTGGCAATTGAAATTATTGCCATCTTTATATATGTATAGTCAAAAGTCAAAACCTCTCTTACTCTCTCATTTTTTCACTATCTATCTAAACAATAAATACAAGAAAAAGCCATATTCATGTCACCATTCTTTTTCACTTCCCATTTCCAGTTCTCCTCTTCCCATCAGCATGAAGTTGTGGCCTTCCAATCCTTGATGCATTTACAGAACCCGAACCGGACGGTTTTCGGGATGGAGAGGGAATCAATGTTGGAATCATACTCCTAAGTTAAACAGAAACAATGAAGAATATCATATGAGAATCAAACTGATTGAACATGTCAATCCTATATTTCTAGTTCTAATTCAATGTTAATGCACATCCAAGGAGGATAAAGAAGAAAAGGTATTGGCATTCATATATAGACATGTTACCTTGTTTCTCGTATCTTTGCTGTTGGCCTAGGTTGAGGTTTCTTGATCTTTGACACCATCCCTACCCCAGTGGGCATGCTGTTGACTCTGGGAAGGCTTGATCGCCGATGCAGATCAGGCTCAGAAGAATCACTAGTCGCGGTCTCAGACTCATCATCTTGAGATAAGCTGTTTCTGATAGATGTAGGTTTCAGAAGAGATTGTTGTTCCTTGGTAGCATTAGGATTGTGTTTCTGATAAAACATTTCGGATAAATGTCTACTGTCTTCTTGCCAGTCTGCGGCTCGGTTGTCGTCTACACTTAAACTATCATACTTGCTATCAACCCAGTCGCTGGAAGTCGTTGATTCCTTATCATCCTCCTTGCCATTTATCCCTGGGCTCGCAGCAGGCGGCCAAGGAGGTGAACTTGTCAAGTCATGGAGATCAAAGCTTTGTCTTCTTGAGCTTGATACAGAATTGTTCTGAGAAACAATGCAAATTCAATTATAAAAAAAAAATCCCTGATTTGGTCTTTGAACTTCACAAAAACTAAAATAGTCATTGAACGGAGTTAGGTCAATTCACATAGCTTCTTAATTCGTGTAAATAGCCTTAAAACGGCATTATTCAGAAATGGAGTTAGTATATAACAGCATTGAACTATGCAATAGTGATTGATAGTCAGCTATTCATACCTCCATAGTAGAAGTTTCCATTGATTGCCGGCGACTGGAGGACTTCTCTTTGCTACCCCGCGAGCCAGGATGTGGACTGTTTTGTCGGGATTGTCTACGAGGCTCCATTTCTTCATCTTTCTTGGCTAAGGCTGCCTTAAGACTAGCAATCTGATAACATAAAATGAACATAACAGTTAACGTATTTCCTAAACACAAAAACATAGCACAACGGATAAAACAAGCAAGAAATTGTTTGTAAATTTATTTGTTGACCGCAAGAACATAAACTGCAAAACAAAGAGGAAGAGAGAGTATGTGCCTGGTCTTTAAGCTCTTTGACATCTGCACCATCTCTGTTAACTCGAGCAGCTCCAAGTTCCACAGTTGCAACCCGTTCGGCAAACTTGAGTGTACTTATAGTTTCTGCAATAGCTTCAGGCTCCGGACTGATGTGAACAAACATGAGTGTCTTGGCTTGTCCACCTGATAGTAATATAGCGACCATAACATCATAAGAAGATCAAATGCACCAAGGTAGCATTTGGAATAGATTTTTAGGAGTAATCAACGTGGAAAATGAGAATCTCATTCTGATTCTGTTTATTGACTCCCATTTTCGAACAAAAATTCTATTCCAAACGCTACCTGAGAAAAATGTTTATTTGTATGATATAACTTATAAGACATTATTTGATCTTAGTACTTACCAAGTGAATCTTGGAGTAATTGCGTGAGCTTACTGTTTCTGTAGGGAACGTGATTACCTCTTTGAGCAAGAGATGCAATCACGTCTCCTAATGCAGAAAGAGATTTGTTTATGTGTACTGCCTCCTTTAATCTATCTCCCGTAACCTCAGATTTATCAACTCGTTCACTTCCTGCTAAGTCAACCAAATGCATGCTACCACGAGTAATTTTTCCCGATGTCAGGTCTCTTCCTTGAACATGAACTGTCAAGCAACTGCATTGCATATACACCACTGTAAGTTTAATAAGTACTAAAATCATGTTCGTCAAAACATAAATTTGATCTCAATTCTGATAGGAGAAATTGTGAATGATGTCATAACATTAGTCTGCTAAAAATGAAAAGCCAAAACTACAAAATTTCATTCAAAAGGTAAAAATAAAAAATATCATTGTGTACCTGTGAGAACGACTACTCCGGTCATTCATAGCTGTAGAGCTCACAGCGCGGTTCTTATGCCCAAGGTTCATCAAATTTATAACATCAGCTGTTGATGATACTGGTACAAGGTTTGCATCTGGAACATTAATCCCATTTACGGAACTGTTACGAATTTCAAGTGTATTTAGGAGTTAAGACCACAAACAGAAACACAAATGAACAAGGTATATATGATGTTACAAAGTAATTCCGAAAAGGATATTTTTTTATAGTTCCATCTGTTGCAAGGAGATCCCTAACTTGCTCGTTATAAATTTCAATCATCTGAACAGCAATATCATAGGACATGAGGTCTGCTCTCTGTTCCGAGAGAAGAAATAGATCTCCCAATGCCCTGTAGTTTACTCCTCGAGATTCTTCTGTAAGCTCCTTTGGTCCAGTCTGAATGGATAATCAATAAAAGCTGTATCAGCACTACAGCCAATGAATAGTCTTATCGATATTGTAATTGCGATGTTAATGTGATTACCATAGTGTGAGTTTTCCCGGACCCAGTTTGTCCATAAGCAAATATACAAACATTGTAACCATCAAGAATTGATCGAATAAGAGGCTGCATGTCTGAAAATACATCCGCTGCAAGGAAAGAAAGAAATTTGAGAACAAGAGGTCAGGGGATGTTATGGCAAAAGATTAGCACTCCTAAAATGAATAACAAAAATGAGAGAGAGAGAGAGACCTTGAGATGCATTAGGGCCAAATACTTTGTTGAAGCTAAATGATTTTTTACCCTCTTTTCCATATTTCACAGGGGTGTTAATTGTAATATTTCCTTCCTCTATGTGATCAACTATGTTTACACGATTTGATTGCCCAGACATGAAGGGTCGCACTCTGCAGTATACCCTTATATTTCCTGATCCAAACATGCAAAATAGATAACTACTAACTCTTGCTCATGAGACTAATTTGAATAAACAATATCACAAAACTAGACATGAAGTCTCCAAAAACTTTACCTTTCAGGTCCTGTATTTGATTGTATAGCTTGCGGTTTTCTTGAACAACCCGCTGGTATCCTGAAGCAGCTTGAGATAGACAATAGAAATGCTTACCTAACAAGAAAAGCTAGATGTGAGATACATAGCTTTTCTGTCAAAAAGACCCTGAAACAAACATGCAGGAATTTGATTTGATTTACCTAGAGTACGTAAATCTTCATGGTACTTCATCTGCAAAAGCTTCATTCCGTCTTTTGTACTATGAAGAGTGTGTTTCAACTCCTACAGGATACCACACACCAATCACAAATCACATCCTAAATTCCTAATAGCAAGTCGGGAAATTTGATAACTAATATGAAACCATCGAGTTACCTGAATGTCTCGTTGCTGTTGTTCAACCAGCATTATTTGTTTCGTAAGCTTTAATTTTGAAGCCTCGTCAAGATCTGATGTTTGAGACATTTCATTTACAAATTCCTTTTCTTGAACTTCTGCGGCTTCTTTTTCATCATCCACCTCCTCTTCTTGAACTTGTTCATCTTCTAGTTCATCGATCTCTTCTTGCTGAGCTTGTACATCATTTTGCTCATCCACCTCCTCTTCTTGAACATGTGAAGCTGCTTTTTCATCCATTGTACTCGTTGCATCAGAAGAAGATTGCACCTGCTCATGTTCCTGATACAGAGCAATTATTGACTCAACCGAATGATGACATGTAATCCAAATACCCCGTTTTCAAACCTCGTTAACTTCGTACCTTGGTTTCGGAACAAGCACTTTCCGGAGGAACCTCATTCAGACTAGATATGGCAGTGTCCTTTAGAGTTGTTTTCATCTGCGAGGTTAGAAGAAATAATTACTTTGTTGATGAAATGTCCATTTCCATAATAAGAAAAAGAAAAACTCGTTACAAACGAAAATGGGCATATATTATGAAGACGGCTAGAAAGAAAATAATCTTCTACTAGGCTTACCAGTTCATTTTGACTAGTTAAGCGACGCCCAAACTCTTCCATAACCTTGTTTAGCATAGACTCCACAACCTGTTTCAAGCTGACAATTACTTCTTGTATCTTCTTAATGAAAATAGAACTGAAAAATCAGTGGCAATAAAAAGTGCTCAAACCATTCAGCAAATTCAAAATAGTTATGCAGAAATTCAAAAATATTTCAAATTTAAAGGATATTCCCAAATAAAATAGGTAAATAATTTGTTTAATCCCTTATGTATCACATACTAAATTACTAATTACTAAGCCCCACAAATTTGGTTTTGCAGATTACTCATGGCGATAATTAATATGAAATTCTAGAACCCTTACCGTTGCAACTTCATCTTGCCTCTTGCCTGAAAGAGCAGCACGAACTAGCATGTTTATGGAACAAGCACCCTGCAAATTACAATACAGATTAGCCTAAAGTTGGTTAGAGCCGATGAAAAAACAAGATAGCAAGAAAAGTAAAGCATACTTACTGCTTCAGCTAAATCAAAGCCTTGATCATTAAGAGAAGGCTGCTCGGTACACAAACCATCGTCAGATTTCTCACTCAACGACGATGAGGCCCTTGAGATTGAATTCATGAACGGTTCTGAGTGTTTCCGAACAAAGGGTTTAGGAAAGCTTACTGGCTTCGGAATAGCACCCATTTTCCAAGAGCCAGTACCACCTCCTTGCTTCCATTCACTATACGACTTAAGCGCTAGGACACAATTGACAATTCTTGAAGATTTTCCACCCTGAAAATAAAAGTAAACAAATATCAGAACAGAACCAGGCCTGCAATATCAAGAACCTAAAAAAAGTACTTGAGCCCTCCTTCCCCAAGTTTGGAACTGTTATATGTCAAGTTCCAAAATTAAAATAATTTCAGAGATTTTCCCTCTCTTTGTTCGTGCCATCAAACAATTTGAAATGTCTCAACTGTTTTAGAACAGTCCTGAGTAAAATAGGAATGATCCAAAGCACTTCTTTTACACTATTCCAGAAACCCAAGGACTCAATCGTATGCATGTGTAAAATACAGGATTTTCAATCCTACCAAAAAAAAGAGTGAGACGGATAAAATTCAATGTGATGCATATATGTAAGCGATATTGATTCATCAGGTTATTCTCATGATTGAATCTCTCAAACTTCCATTACTATTCACAGAAACTACAACATTGTAACACCAACCTGTTCCAAATCAGAAGCATCAAATGTTGGAAGTCCCATTTCCTCAACAGCTACTAGGAAGTTCCTAATATTTTCAAAATACTGATATGCGGATAAAGCTGCTCCATCAGGAATAAGAACAGAATCATTCGATGGGGCTTCAACAACCTAAAAGCAAATTAGGACGGTTAAAACCTCAAGAACTGAGCAGGAAGATAAGAACTCGAAAGAATCTAACGATGACCAACACCAACCATACCTTTGGTACAGAACCTGGTTGAACCTTGTTGAGAACATGACAAAGTATTATTCCACTTCGCAATGCCAGCCTGAAATGTTCTTCAGATGGCTCAGCTGGTAAATCTTTGCCCCCAACAACACCAACCACCTTTCTCAGCCACTCAGCAGCTTCATATCTCCTTAAGGCTACAAAACATCATCAAAAAAATTTCGTTAAAGACTACTAATAATTTCCCATCTTAGATTGATCAAAATTTTATCTGTGAGCAATTTTGAGTTCTCAATCATAATCCAGAAGCTCATAAAACAACCAAGATAACTGATAAAGAACCTGAAGAACATTACCACAAACTCATACCAATCAAACAAATTAAGAAGCAAATACCAAAATTTTATCTGTGAGTAATTTTAAGATTTCAATCATTATCCAAACAATTGTAATGAGCTCTTCCCAAAAAAAAAAAAGGTAATTAAGAAACTGAAGAACTTTACCACTCAAATCAATAAACCAAACAACCAAAACCCACCAATCCGAACAAATTAAGACGCAGATTAAGCATTTTATTCACAAAGCAAATATTGTATTAAAAATGAGGGTTTGAAGAATCTACATGCTTCCTCTGCTTTCCTCGTAGCCAAACAAAAATCATTCAATCGCTTCCCTTGCTGCTTAAGAACATCCTCCACCACAGACGCCACAGAGAAGGGCAACAATTCCTCCGTCGCCATTGCAGAAAATCTCAACTACCCAGAAAAATCCAGCTGATTACTAGCAACCCATTCAAAATTAGCTTCAATTCGATCCACGTTCCGACAAAAATCAAGCAGATTCCATTCTTAGAGTCGGAGAGAACCAGAAAATGCACCACCAGAAATCGAATTTGGAACCCAACCCAGAACTCAACAGATCAAAAACACGAAACCCAGAAACGGACTGACCAAATCTAACTCAAGTTTAAGAAACAATGTACTAAAAAAATCTCAGAGAAATGAGATGGAAGAAAAAAACGAATTTTGATTTGGATTTTGTGGAGGAAAAGATGTATGTGGAGATTAGAGAACGAAAATTGCAGAATTTGGAGAGAGTGAAAGAGAAAAAAAGAAAATTTGCTTTCGAATTTTCTCTCACTTTCTCTCTCTCGTTCCAATTTTCTCTGTTATGTGTCTCTTTCTCTAATATTGTTGTGAAAAATCTACACCGAACCTGATTCCGAGCCTAACGGTTTCAGCTTCGGACGATTTTTATTTCATAGGTGAGAAATAAAAATGCTATTTTTGTAATTTTCTTTTTTTACTAATTTTTTATTTATTGGATTTTTCTGTAAATAGAATAAAATATTGATGTGTTTTTGTCTTTCATATTTCAATGATAATTTTATTAATTATGTAGGGTGTATTTTTTATAAATTGTATGTGTGTCGTTTTCCGCAAGTATATGAAAGTAATTAATTGATTATTTTTACTATAACTAAATTCGCTTGTACATGAATGTATGCAGTTTCACCGATATTGTTTGCACTTGATATCTTTTATGTTGTTAAATAATTTTCACACACCAATAAATGTCTAAAATTTTACCAATAATTGTTTCCCAATAAATTGTACATGTAAGTCACATTTCATAATCTCTTATTTTTCATGTTTTTAAAGATTATTATACCTAATTACTTCTCGAAAATTCAATTTTGTCATTGTATGTCAAAACCGAACTATAGAAGATCAACCATTGTCTACAACATGCACTTCATTTTGTATTAACTTGAGAATGTATCTTAGGTTGGCCGCATTTATTTATTAGTACATGTGCGCGCAAGTTTGTGTGTATGTAATTATTAGTGTGCGAAAGTCAATTATGATTTTTGTTTGCACGTGACCATTATCTCTTATTTGCATTTATATATGCTTCTTCGAGGTTTGTTTCCAAAGTAACACCGAGAAACCTACTATTGGTACAAAAATAGTGCATGAACTTGCTTTATTATCTCTTTACTAGAAGATTTATTGTAACAAATACAAATATAAAAATGCAATTACATGTACGTGTTTATAAATGTTACCTACATGACACTATTTTTATGTATCCTTTTAATAAATCATAATATTATGTTTCATGTGTTTGTAGCACAAATTGTGTAAATATTATTTGGTAAAATTTCAATAACACAATGGTATATTAGTAAATATGATATACTAATATAGCGGCGATCTTGAATACCTAACTAAATCAGTTGCAACTAAATCTATTGATTGAATTTAGCGCATTTCATAAAATAATTGACCAGCGTCTTATCAAATGTTGATATAATTAATTAAACTATAGCATAAATTATTCACTTATCTATTTTCTTAGTCTCTAATTTGCTCTCATAGTTCTTGAATAAGAAAAATAAGGTTAAATTATTATTTTCACATTTATTTTTTAAACTAATCAATCCGTAGTCTCTTTCCTCCCTACCTTAATTTGCTTTTGTGTAAAGAGGTCATGATTATAGATAACCCAAAACTTGAATAACTATTTAAAAAACTTAATAAAAATTAGGACCATTAATCTTATCATTAGCACATACATTGTGAACAAATGATGGCCATCTTTAGATTAATAATATATAAACTCTCCTCTATCCAAGGTTCTTTGTATTTATACATACATGTAGTTTATTGTCTTCCTCGCCTACGCCGAAAGCAAATACTAGATTATATTACTTACAAAAAAAAAAAATCAAAATTTTAATGTAGTTACTCTTATAATACCTCACTTAGTTTCGATATGACTCAACTTTTCACATATTTTTTTATCATATGTCAATAACTTTCTACTATAAATAATTCTTACGCTTGTAAATTATTATTTTTTCCGAGCATTAAAAGATTAGTTCTCATAATTTAATCAGAAGTATCGCCGTATTGGTAATAATTAACATGTCAACATGCATCTTCGTATTGGTAATGATTTTGCGTTTGTGTGAAAAATCTTAAAACAATACTTAATACGGAACGTATGTAGTATACTCTAAAGTTGACACTTAAAAATATCACCACTAAATCCTTGAAAAAATTACTATTAATTTTTATAATTAAAATAAAACATCTTTTTAGTCAAAGGTAAAATGTGAAGAATTGCCAAGTAGCTTACATCACAAGTAACCCTTCCCGCCAACTGTCAATAATATTTAAAGTGGTGGTTTGGATTGTTAGATTTGGATACGAACCTAACAGGTTCGGGTGGTTTTTAATTTAATAATAAATAAAACATATATTTATAATATGTTGAAATGGGCCCACGG
>JAYMTA010003065.1:0-15036 GCA_036897625.1 Pelargonium cotyledonis | reverse complement strand
GGCCGTGGCCGGAGGAAAGCCTGGGCGCCGTCGATCTGTGCTTTGGAGAAGAAAGATGAACAATGTCTATTTTTTTTTTGTTTTTTTATATTTCATTTTTGTTAAGGGACTGTCCGTTTGGATGATTTTTTTTATTCGCTCAGGAGTAAAACGATCTTTTTTCAAATACCATTCAAACTAATGAAAAAAATTTAAAAAATAAAACTCGAATAGCTACGTGCTATTTAAAAAAATTTTAGGTACCTAACTGAAATATGTGATAAGTAAGTAATATTTATATGTTATTTGCTCTCATCAAAAATTCAAACAAAAAAAGTTGTACCAGGAAGACTAGATTGTGTCACCGACCGGGTTCACACGCACGTGAACTGTTTCTCTGCCACGTCACAAAATGGTACATCACCAACCCCACCCTGGCTAAATGTCGGCTTCTCATTGGTGTTCGAATACCTGTTTCCCATATTGCCCTCCCACATTTCTCGAAATCTCAAAACTTACCCTCGTCGAAGTAAAAACCAGAAACTGAACACAGAGCCTTTTCTCTGACTCAGTTCTCTCGGGCGTGTCTTCCTCGCACACCCCGCTTGGTCTCTCTACTGTTTCTCGCTTTCTCGATCGGACGATCCAAATCCGTCCGTCCGTCCATGACTATGGTCACTCCTCCGCCGTTAGATGTACACACCACTTCTCTCTCCCTTCCCTCTTTATCATCGCTCCGTGCACGATAGATGAGCATTTTCTGTGGTTATATTGTTCCAGTTCGAGTTGACACCAAGATTTTGATTTTATTTTAGGGTTTCGAGCCTGTTGTCGAGGTCTCGAATTGGCTTCAGTTTCAAAATAAAATTGTGTTAACGCTTTCATTTCTAGGGTTTTGATTGAGTTGCGTAGGTTTTGGTTCTGTTTACCGAGATCACAGCTCTGATTTCGCGTTTCTGTCTCAGCAAGAAGACGAGGAGATGCTAGTGCCGCATTCGGATGTAGTGGAAGGTCCACAGCCCATGGAAGGTTGCTCATTTCCCTCTATTTCTCTAATGTTGGGTTGAATTTGATGTTAGGGTTCTAATTTTGTTGTTTTGGGACCTTTTTATGGTTGTGATTGATTTCAATATAGTTGCGGCGCAAGCTGAGCCTGCTAGCACTGTGGAAAATCAGCAAGTGGAGGATCCTCCGACTATGAAGTTCACATGGACAATTGAGAACTTTACTAGATTGAACACCAAGAAGCACTATTCTGAAGTATTTGTTGTGGCAGGTTATAAATGGTATAGTGACCACGAAGACCTGCTAAAATTGCTTACAAATGTTTGTGATCAGTCATCCGTGGTGATCAATTGATCATTTTTGAACTTGTGTTGATTTGGTTGGAACAGGCGGGGACTTATTTTTTCCAAGGGGAACAATGTTGACCACTTATCCATGTATTTAGATGTTGCTGATTCATCAACCTTGCCATATGGGTGGAGTAGATATGCACAGTTTAGCTTGGCTGTGGTTAATCAAATGCATAACAAATACTCAATTAGAAAAGGTATCTTCTTCATTATCTCACTATCTTTTTGCTGGAATGTCCACATTAATGTCTTGAAATAGAAACACCTTGTGATTCTTTGCTTTTAGATGATTCTGTTTTGTTAATATTTTCTGATAATGTGAGAAAGTTCAAGTTTCCAGTAGAACTTTCCTTGTTTAAATTTGATTGTAATATGTACTCTTCAATTCTATAAATGCTAGATTCAAGAACTGTTACAGCCCGTAAGAAATTGTGGACTTGGAAAAAAGAAGTATTTTAGTAATGATAGATAATTAATATGATAAAGAGGCTAAGAAATGAAGGGAAAAAAAAGGAATTATAAATCTCCGCTAACTAGTTTGGCAAGGAGAAAAGTGCAGTTGTAAAGAACAATGAGTCTTGGGAAATGAAAATGAAAATTCAGGTTCTTATTTTCTTCTAAAGTAGGACAGGTACAACCATTTATAAAATAAATAGATAAAGAAGCTGATGTTGCTGATTAATGATTTACATATATCTGTCTACTTCATGTGGCTTGGCATAGTATTCCTCTACTGAATATATTACAAGGAAAATAGAGGATATTGTTTTAAGTGGGTTTGCAGCAGAAATTTGTGTGCAATATAAGGAATATGGTTACTTCAATGCCTGCCAACTCGGTTAGCTTTAAATTTCCAAATATTTGAAAATGGTAATATTTGTTGCCAGTTTTTGGAGTTATGCATTAAAGATAGGCTTCTTATGGTCCGTTTCAATTTGGTCTCTTTTGGCTGTATACTTCAGGGCAGTTTTCATCTAGTTTTAGCCATGTAATACTGTGAGATTATCTTGTTTCCCCCCATTCATAGAGACTATAAATAACGCTTTGTACCAGAGAAATGGGCTTCTACTGCATTTATTACTATCATCAAGTGATAACATTGACTATTTGTCAAAACAGTTGACGTCGGTGATTCATGTAGACTTTGTTTTTGTGCAGACACACAACACCAATTCAATGCAAGAGAGAGTGATTGGGGTTTTACATCATTCATGCCTCTAAGTGATCTTTATGATCCTAGTAAGGGGTATCTTATGAACGATACCTGTATTATTGAAGCTGAGGTTGTTGTCCGGAAGATTTTGGATTACTGGTCATACGACTCAAAAAAGGAAACTGGCTATGTTGGACTGAAAAACCAAGGAGCAACTTGTTACATGAACTCTCTCTTACAGACACTGTATCATATTCCCTATTTTCGGAAGGTCTGGTAATATGTTTTCTTCTTTGACCTCTTACAAATGTGTTGGCCCATTGATGTTTTCAAAGGATTCTCCTGATTTTTGACTCTATATTTCAGGCTGTGTACCATATGCCAACTACTGAAAATGATATACCTACTGGAAGTATTCCTTTGGCTCTGCAGAGTTTATTCTATAAACTTCAATACAATGACACCAGTGTTGCAACAAAAGAATTGACCAAGTCTTTTGGATGGGATACATATGATTCTTTCATGCAACATGATGTGCAAGAACTGAACAGAGTTCTATGTGAAAAGCTTGAAGATAAAATGAAGGTATATGAGGTCAACAGGTTGTGCCAATGATATTTGTACTTCTTTTATTATTTTAAATATTAATTTTTGTTTTTGTGCAGGGGACTGTTGTGGAAGGTACAATACAACAGCTTTTTGAAGGCCACCACATGAACTACATTGAATGCATCAATGTGGACTACAAGTCTACAAGAAAGGAGTCTTTTTATGGTATTATTTTCTTTCACTTTGAATTTTTTTTCTCTTCTGTGTTTGACAGTTTGCGCACTTGCAAATATCAGTGAATGATTGTGAAATGTGTTTATTCCTGCAGACCTCCAGCTTGATGTGAAAGGCTGTCGGGATGTTTATGCTTCTTTTGATAAGTATGTTGAGGTTGAACGCCTTGAGGGCGACAACAAATACCATGCTGAAGAACATGGTTTGCAGGTTAGAATACTTGTATTGGATGGAAGAACGTATGATCTTCATGATAAGAATAAGCATTGCGAACAGAAATTATTGCCTGTTTGATTGTTTATTTATTCATATTATGATTCCCTATTGAGAATGATGGAAATATAATTATGTTGTGAATTGTGTCTTGAGTGGCTGGGTCTGCATTCTTGCTTCAAAGTAGTTGCTGAAGCTGCTCTTTAGATTGTTGTTTTTGGTAATTTGTGGCATTTGGATGATGGCTCTAACCAAATATACTGTGATTTTTGTGTACTTCAGGATGCTAAGAAGGGTGTGTTGTTTATTGACTTTCCTCCTGTCCTTCAACTTCAGCTGAAGCGCTTTGAATATGACTTCATGCGAGACACTATGGTAAAGGTCAGTATTCAGAGTTGACTAACTTATCCAATTTTTCTTTCTTTGGTATTAATTTTTTAATTTTGATGTTTTTCTGTGCCCAATTTGTAACCAACTCTGGCAAGAATGTAGTATCACTGTACTATCAATAGCTACAGTTTATGTGAAAACTGGTCCTTCTTGCTAGCTTACACTTAGAGATGATATTGTTATCTCCTTTTGCTATTTTATGCGGATATGGCACAATTTTTCACATAAATGTGATTTTATTTGTGGTGCTGACTATATATTTCCATGTTGGGATATCTTTAAATATAGTGAATAACTTAGTTGATTCAATAGCATGACTGATATTGTTCTCTCCTTTTGCATATTTTATGCGGATGTGGCACAATTTTTCACATAAATGTGATTATATTTGTGGTGCTGACTATATATTTCCATGTTGGGATAATTATAAATACAGTGAATAACTTAGTTGATTCAATAACATGACTAGAGTGAAACACTTAGGGCATGATTTTCTTTTAGTGTTTGTGGAAATAGAGTTGGAGTGTTGTTTTCTCGTTGGACTATGGGTCCTATTACACTAGAGTGATTTTATAGGTCGTGTTAATTTTTAAGTCATTTTTAGTGGAATGAAGCATTTTTATAATGTTATGTTGCTCTTGACAGCAGCTTGCAGATATCTCTAGATAAGAAAATTTAATGACATTTTTTTCATTGATCAACTCATTTTGGTTGTTTAGTTTGTTAGCCTGAAAAGATCTTTTCATTTTGCAGATAAATGATCGTTATGAATTTCCCCTTCAACTTGACCTTGATAGAGAGAACGGCAAATATCTATCACCTGATGCAGACAGAAGAGTTCGCAATTTGTACACACTTCATAGGTATCAGTTATTCAAGTACTATTATTGTATGGATTGGATCATATTAAAGCTTCTTTGGTTTGTTGCAATACTTTCCTTGACCACTCCTTCTGATGGAGTACGTGTACCATGTCATAACTTGTTTTGGTACATAATTCCATGTATACTTTTATTACCATCTTGCCATGTGAGTTCTTGCTGTTCTATTTATTCTCATAGTTCCACTTTGATTCGTCAGGGTTCTTATATGCATTTATAGTTAGGATTTTTCATTGCCAATGTGTCTCACATCAATTAAACATGGAGATCATAGTCTCTTTAAATACTAGCTGGATTCTCTACATATTAGCTTAGGGTTTTGGGTTGGAGGTAATTTGACAAGGTATTGAAGCAGATTTGGTTCGGGCATGTAGCCCGATTGTATAATCTTCTCATATGTTCTTTGTTCCGTATGTTGAAGTAAATACCTGTAGTGGGCTCACATGCATAAGTAGATGCCTATGGTCCACATGTAGAAGTAGATACTTGTGATCTGCAGACTGCAGTCCACTTGTAGAAGTAACTATTTGTTGAACTTGAACCATCACCTATCAACTTAGGCTTGTGGGTTGGAAGAAATTTGACAGTTATAAAGGAAGGGTATGCTGTACCAGTTCTATTGACTAGGCTGTATAAAATTGTTTGTTCACCTTAGCAGAAATATCGCTAATATTTGTGAAAGAAAATTAACAAGATCAATTTATCTCTAATATCTTTTAGATTAACTCATATAACGTGTTCCTATGGTATTTTTTGTGCAACGCTTCAATTTTATTTACTGTTGAAACATGCATTTATGTGTAAATTCTCTCCTTTACCAGTGTCCTAGTGCATAGTGGTGGGGTGCACGGTGGACATTACTACGCTTTTATCAGGCCAACCCTCTCTGATCAGTGGTATGTGCCATTCTACTCTTTTACTGGGGATGTGTACATGTCATTCTTGGGCACTTATATTGCAAGTTTACCGCATTAGACTTCATTGCTTATTATTTGCTGATTTTGTAGAATAGTTTATTGATTCTGAACATGACCTGGAGTAGTTACTATCCACGTAGTTATCCCTGGGGTTTTCATTGTATCTATAAATGCTAACTAGACTTATTGTGAGTCATTGGTTGAAATACTAGTAATAGACATATATGCTTCCATATTCAGCTATTTGGGTAGTTTTAAAAAGAGGCTCAACTCAAATATGCTATAAGAAATAACCCAAATGTTTAAACTTAAGATTCACATTCTGCATTCAGGTAAAGATTTATATTGAAGAAAATAAATGGAAACTCGATGAATTGCAATTTACCAATTCTGTTGCAGTATCATTTTTCATGTTGCTTATTGTCTTTAAAGTGTTGTCATAAACATTTTTCTGATGGATATTTTGTTGAGAACAAACTAAGCAAAACTGAAGAGAAAATATCAACACACTAGGATTTACATAGTTTGGAAATTGCCTATGTCCATGGCACAGTTTCTTGTCGATTTTAGAATAGAGATTTACAATTACAATTAGAGTTAATTGTATTGGAAAATGGGTTAAGCATATGATGAGCTGTGTATTAATTAGATTCCACAGCCCCAACACCATTATGCGCTTTTAAGTTATGGATATGTTGGTCCATGTTTATTTTTAATAGATATGACAGCTTCCCCACTTTGAGATCATTCCATTCACTCTTTAGGTACAAATTTGATGATGAACGGGTGACAAAAGAAGACATTAAGAGAGCACTAGAAGAACAGTATGGTGGCGAGGAGGAGGTAATATCTCACACCTATTTGCATATACTGTCTTATTTTACGCTCCAAATGATTATTAACTGATTTTGTAATTTTTCTTATGTTTAACAGTTGCCTCAGACCAATCCTGGTTTCAATAACACTCCCTTCAAATTTACAAAATATTCAAATGCATACATGCTTGTGTATATACGTGAAAGTGACAAGGACAAAATAATATGTAATGTCGATGAGAAGGATATTGCCGAACACCTGAGGGTAAAGTCTTTCCTTCATATGCAGTTGATATAAAATAAGTGAAATGCAGTCTGTTCACATCTAATCTTGTAGAGTTGCATCCAGGCTGATGTGTTAATTATCATGTTTCAGATTAGGTTGAAGAAAGAACAAGAAGAGAAGGAAGACAAAAGAAGATATAAAGCACAAGCCCACCTTTATACAATTATAAAGGTTATAGCTTCTGTCTTTCTTCAAGCTAATATTAGTGTCTTCTGTAAACTCCTTTCTGAGTCCAATTGTTTCTTGCATCCAGGTTGCTCGAGATGAAGATCTTGTAGAGCAGATTGGAAAGGATATATATTTTGATCTTGTGGATCATGACAAAGTGCGTAGCTTTCGTATTCAGAAGCAGACGCCATTTACTCTTTTCAAGGTACAGTGGCCACTTTTCCTTTTTTTATTTTATTTATTTATTTGGAAGCTTTTTTCATTTGTAATCTTGATGTGATCCGTAGGAGGAAGTTGCCAAAGAGTTAGGCATACCAGTCCAATTTCAGCGGTTCTGGATTTGGGCAAAGCGGCAGAACCACACATATCGTCCCAACCGACCACTGACTCCACTGGAGGAAGCACAATCTGTAAATATCAACTAATCGTACATCCGCTCTTTCATTGTATCTTTGAGCTGATAACTGTGTAGATGGGTTGTAAGAAAGATACGATGAACTGTAGGATTTAACACACACTACCTACAGAATTTTGTAGCGTGATCATGTTAGTTAATGATAGTTGGTTGTTTGTTTGTTGTAGGTTGGACAGTTAAGGGAGGTCTCAAATAAGAGTCACAATGCTGAATTGAAGTTGTTTCTGGAAATAGAGCTTGGCCTGGTAATTTTAGGTTATTGATGTTCACAATCAGTTTTTACTATTATTAATTACGTTATAAATTGTTTCTTTGAGGGTGAAGACATTTTCCCCTTAACTTCAATAACTCTGTATACACAAACACCAGGATCTACGGCCTATTCCTCCACCTGAAAAAACAAAAGAAGATATTTTGCTCTTCTTCAAGCTTTATGACCCTGTGAAAGGAGAACTACGGTATGTCCTTTTTATCGTTCGTACTATTGTTTTGATTTATGTTTTCTGACGCTTTGATTTTTTCTCGGGTCCAGGTTTGTTGGTAGACTTTTCGTGAAGAGCTCTACAAAGCCAATCGAAATTTTAACAAAATTAAATAAACTGGCTGGCTTTGACCCTGATGAAGAAATAGAACTTTACGAGGTTTGTTGTTATAAAGTTAAATTTTTACTAGTTTATTGTGTCTCAGAACTTTTGTGTTAATTCACCTTTTACTGCATCCTAAAAGTATCTCTTTATGTTCATATGCAAAATACCAGGAAATAAAGTTTGAACCTACTGTCATGTGTGAACACCTTGATAAGAGAACATCTTTCCGGTTAAGTCAGGTATACATTGGTTTGTCGAAAACTGTAAGTGTTGTAAACTACATCTTGATAAAATGAATAAATTAATCTTTTCATTTCAGATCGATGATGGGGATATCATATGCTTTCAGAAGTCTTCTCCACCTGAAACTGATGAAGAATGCCGATATTCAGACGTTCCTTCATTTTTGGAATATGTGCATAATCGCCAGGTACAATGTTCTTACAAAATATGAAGTTAAAGATTCACGTGTTTTTTTTGGTCAGTTGGTCATTTGTGTGATTAATGGTCAAATAATGTTGTTATTTATGCTATTTGTACTCATTTTTAGGTGTTTGAAATTTCGCTATAGATTTCATCGTATACTCCTTTTAGCCTGGAAGCGTTGGCCCAAAATCTTGGAGAACTATAAATTATAGAGAGGAGATATATATGTTTGAATATTTGGGAATATATATTTGTTTCAATTTTAAACTGATGTTTTGAAAATAACTGAAGTTTTTATATTGGTATATATGTATACAGTATACCCTTGGATTTTGGGAAGATGTGTAAGATTTTTTTTCTCTTAATAATTTTTTATATTTTTATTCTGATGTGACTTGGTTTTTTATAACATTTTCCCTTTAGAATTTCTTTAGAACAAAGTACAATATGTTAGTTTCTTGTGTAAATAAAAGTTTTGTTGCTTATTTTGTAAATTTCACGTATAATAATCAACATATATCTGTTGTTTTCATGATTTTGTATAATGAATTAGAGTCTTCATCAAAAAAAAAAAAAAAAAAAAAAATTAGAGTCTGGTTCTGCCCTTTCATTTATTTTCAAATAACACTGTTCTCGTTTTGTTTAACCTCGAGCAAAACTTAGATAAACATCTTATGCTTTTAGGTGGTTCATTTCCGATCTCTGGAGAAACCAAAGGAGGACGATTTCTGTTTAGAGTTGTAAGTATTTCTTGCAAAATCTTCTCGCTGTCGAGAAGTTTTTATTTATTATTTATTTTTTTGTTGTTAGATATTCATATTCAGTTCACTCACAATTTGTCCAGGTCAAAGCAACACAGCTATGATGATGTTGTGGATGGAGTGGCTCGCCAAATTGGACTGGAGGACCCATCCAAAATCAGGCTCACATCTCACAATTGCTATTCTCAGCACCCCAAGCCACAGCCCATTAAATATCGAGGAGTTGAACAGTTGTCTGACATGTTGGTCCATTACAACCAGGTGTTGTTTGGACTAAAGCTTTTGCGTTGCAACTTCCTTTTACATTGACGCAGCAATATGACTGTTTCCTTATTCTTTGTCTCTCCTGGACAGACATCTGATATACTCTATTATGAAGTCTTGGACATACCTCTGCCAGAATTACAAGGTCTAAAAAACCTTAAAGTTGCTTTTCATCATGCTACAAAAGATGAAGTACGTAAGAAATACTTGGTTTCATTGTTTCCAGATCTTTCCCTTATGGTGTTATGTATGTGATTTGAAGACTTTTTTTTTGAATCAAGCTTGGAACTGTTCTCAGGTGGTGATTCACAATATTAGATTGCCTAAACAGAGTACTGTAGGAGATGTGATAAATGAACTGAAGTCAAAGGTAATTTTTCTTTATTCCTATATTGTTATTATGAGAATTATCATTACAATTGTTTCTGAATAAGTAACTATCAACTAATCTTTTCACCATTGAGAAGTCATTGTGTGTGTCATGCACTTTCTATCAATGATCTTTTAAAGGAAATTATTTTATATTTGACTTATAACGTTGATAAACTTCTAATAACTACTCTCTCCGTTCAAAATGAGTGTCCACTTTCTATTTTGGATAGTTAGTTATGAATTAATTACCATCTATATCCCTAAGTTAAGTCAGGTAGAATCCCTTGAGTTTGTTGCAACAAGAACACATGAGGTTACAAGGGGGGAAAGCTAACTCTAACTAACTCAACTTTAATCGTTACAAAAATAGGAAAGTGGACTCTCATTTTGGGGATGGAATGAGTATTATTTATTTGTAGAACGAGCCTTCATGCTTGTTTTCAAGATTAGAAGCATATCATGTGTGGTTGCTTATGATAAATTTACTTGTGTATGTTACCCTTAAAACAGGTAGAGCTGTCTCGTCCAGATGCAGAACTTAGATTACTAGAAGTCTTCTATCACAAGATCTACAAGGTAGTTGCTTATTTAAAAAATTTGATTTCTAACAATTATCTGTTTCTATCACCCTCTCGTCAGATTTTGGCATGGTGTTCGTATTTATAATTACTTTGTTTCTTGAGTGCAATATTATTTTTTTATAAGATTCTACATGAGTAAAAATATATCATTACAGTGTTTATGGAGCTCACAATTGTTCTATTTTGACCTTGCAGATATTTCCACCCAGTGAGAAAATTGAGAATATAAATGATCAATATTGGACACTGCGTGCTGAGGAGGTAACCCCCTCCCCTGTTTATTTTTGCTGTATAGTTTTTGGAGCATAAATGGTTGTTGGATTGGCATATTAAGCTTAATTGTTGTTGTTGTTGCTCCTGCATTATCTATCATCACTGGGTACTTTCAAATGTAAATAGGGCGATGAACCAAAACCTTGACATGAGAACATGATGGTATTCATATGTATGCTCACATCGAGGCGAAATATTAAGCAATTAAAGATGCATATTCTTAGTTACATGAGAGTACAAGTTCTAACTTCTGTAGCTCTGCAAGTGGTCAAAATCATAATCCATTTCCTCTACTTAGTTTTTCATTTATTAAATATTTATTTATGTAAAGAATATGAAATTCTATTGTTAATGTTGATGTGGAATACAAGTTCTTTATGTAGGGCATTGCAAGTGACTCAAATTTAAATATGAAATAGCGTAAGTTAAGGTTAAGGCTAAATCAATGGAACTAGTTGAACTATTCAAAATAAGGTATAAATAAACAAAACCCATATATTATGGGATTCTAATATGTCGATTGGAACCCTTGTAATCACCAAAGTATGGTTGATATATGAAAATAACTTTAAACATAGATGTTCTTGATTGAACTTATCCCAAACCGAATGCCAATGGCGATACTACCAATAGGCACGATGGGTCTAGTGGTTTTCCCTTTCAGTGTGAAGGAGTGCTCACATTTTTATGTCTAATAGAGAAATTTTATTAAAAAATCATTGAAAGAGATCCTAACACCGCTGCCCTAAGGCAATGGTGTGTCACAACGGAAGATGAGTGAGAGACCTTCAAGAACATGAAGGCTCTAATACCATGTAGAAAATATGAAATGTTATTGTTATTGTTAATGTTGATGTATAATAGAAGCCCTTTATATAAGGCATTACCAGAGTTGATTCAAAATTATATAGGAAATGACCTAGGTTAATACTAAATCTATGGATTGTGATTTTAATAATTCAACACCCCTCTCAACCTCAAGGTGTTAGTGAATCGACAATTTAGTCTGAAAAACAACTAGAAAATGTGATTTGAAAATTGACCAACTTGAAGTAGTCAATGCCTCGTGCCAAATCAGATGAAAAACACAGTGACTCATGTTTATTGAAGTTTGTTGATTGGTAGCCCTGTTAACCACAACAGGGTGGACCGATTGGTGGCCCTGGTAACCACCAAGGCGTGGTTGGATTATGAAAATAACTCCAAAAAACAGATGGTCTGGTCTGATTAAACAGACCCAAACCAAATGCGTATAACACGAACATTGACGAAGACTTGTGAGATCCCTTATAAAAACAAGACGACACTTGTACCTTCTAGGGATAATGAAATGCTGTTGTTAATCTTGATGTAGAATAGAAGCGTGTTATACAGGAAATTGCTAGAGCTGGCTCGAAATTAAATAGGGAAGGGTCAAGGTTAAAATGCTATATCTATGGAGAGAATTGAACTATTCAAAATGTGGCATACATAAACAAATTTCATATATGATGTAATTTTGAATATTCCAACAATTTCATTATTTGCTCTTAATCAGTCAAGTTTTGGAAATGTATGTTGTGTCTTTATAACTTTCTAAATGATTGTTATTCTAAAGCATGCTGAATTACAAAAGATTATACAAACTTTCACTTTGTATAAGGTACCTCATGCTATATTTGGATTTAGGAATAGTTCTTTTATCAGAACATTACTTTTTATGTTAAATTTCTGTCAACTTTTGAAGTTTTAAATTGAGCATGTTTGTATTTCTTTATTTTCAGTGTAATTGTCGAACATATCCACACGTTTGATGAGTCAAATTGATGTTCTGTAATTATCTTACATCTGTCTTGTCATGTAAACCCCAAACGATAACAAGGAATATGAATAAATCTGATTTGTTTTTGTATTTGGTTTGTTTTGGTTGTGAATGCTTCAAATAGATTTACCTAACTTGTGACTTTCAATTTATTTGGCTCCCTTGTGGAAGATGGGTGTATTTAAGGTTAAATGCAAGAATTGCAGTTTTGGATTATATGAATTGGATAAGATGCTAATACTTGTTTGTATTGAGTCTTCAGATCCCTGAAGAAGAAAAGAACCTCGGTCCTCAAGATCGCTTGATCCACGTTTATCACTTCACTAAAGAAACTGCACAAAATCAAATGGTATTAAGCGTGAAAATACATCTTATATGCTTTTTGACATTGCTTTGAGCAAATTATTTTTACTTTAAAAAAGAAGATTATTATGTGAGAGGTATACTTCCGAGATACTTATTTTATTTCTTGCATGCTTGCTTTTGTTTTCCTCAACAGCAAGTGCAGAATTTTGGCGATCCTTTTTTCTTGGTCATCCATGAAGGTGAAACTTTAGCTGAAATTAAATCTCGCATACAGAAGAAATTGCAGGTTCCAGAGGAGGAGTTCTCCAAGGTATTTTACCTGCTGCGACACACACATAATAAATAATTAAAATAAGAAAAGAACCCAGAGTGAGAGAGATTGTCCGTTTTTCTTACAAGTCATTGTCTTGTACCACAGTGGAACTTCGCATTTTTGTCACTTGGTCGCCCAGAATACCTGCAGGATTCTGATGTTGTGTCCAACCGATTTCAGGTTAGTGGTTGTACTGTCACTTCTCTCGTATTTTTGGGCTGAACATCAGTTTAAATATTTGACTTGTGTTACTGTTATTTTCTATATTTGGAAAAATGAGTGGTTTGATTAAAAATTTCAGAGAAGAGACGTCTATGGTGCTTGGGAGCAGTACCTTGGGTTGGAGCACTCTGATAATGCTCCTAAGAGAGCTTATGCAGTAAATCAAGTAAGTAGATGCACATCCATACTCATTTCTCTGCTTTTTAACCACACTTTAATCTTTTCTGTTCTGTCCGTCCTGCATAAAGGTCTTGCACTTTGATGCATTACTGTAGGAATCTCCAATTCTCACAATGAAATTACCTTTAAAAAATTGCAGAATCGCCATGCGTTTGAGAAGCCTGTCAAAATATACAACTAGATCTAGAAGACAGCTGATGATCCCCCGCCAGTAGCATGCATATCAATCGAATCAATCTTCCTTCATAAAGACTTGGGGACTGAGGATGATGGGAAAGAGGCACATCCGTTGTAACGAAAATGGTCATATGTAGGTGATTTATGTAGGATTTGATTATTGGTTTTGTAGGATATATTATTCTTTGTCTAACATGGGTGGGGTAGGGGAGAGAGCTATCGATGTAAAGTTGTGTTTATTGTGGATACTACGGCCTGTTTGAGCCCTTCCTTCCGTCCGTTCCCTTGTATGTTGATGAAGACACCTCCTTGCTTTGATGGGTTGGTGGCTTTTTTTATATATACAATTGATTGTAATGTAGCCGTGCGTACATAAACAAGAATTTTTGAATGAGGAGTTGCATACCCAGTTTAGTTTGTAAAGCATCATACATTATCTCTCAGCAGTTCAGTCATCATCGTGCGCAGCCCACCCTCTCTAGTCCTTGCAATGAGAGGGTAAGGTTTCGAGCTTTATGCATTGGACGGTATTTTAATGATTTGAGTTCCATGAGCCGCATGTTCTTTGTGAGCCTGGCTAATATAAGCATGTTTGAACTTGGAAACATATAAATATTTCGCCAAGCTGGTAGTATGCAAAACTCATGCCGCGGAAGTTTGGCAAAGCCACATCTAACAACAAACAAAGTAACAAGATGTTTAAATTTCTTATTCTAAGTCATGCAAAAAGCAATAGAATTAATAATCAATAGATAATTGTACCTATCAAAAACTAATCAATTTCTTATACAGTAGATCAAATTCATGATCACAACCAAATGTAGCAATTATAATAAATAGCGATTAAGGATCACAAAAGCTATAGCTCCATAATACATGGATAGCCAATATTGAATCACTTATGCCCAGTAACTAGAATCAATGGAAATTATCAGATTTGAAATTAAGAAAACGTGGATAAGAACTTGAAGTCCAGTGCATGTGAAATTAATTAATGCTATAAAAATCATAATCTGCAGTGTAAATAATGAGATAAACGCCCTAAATTGAAACATCAAAACCCTACATTTGAAATACAAAATCCCTAGATGATAGACTGCCATGCAGATTGAAAACAAGACTCAGATAATTAAGACATGAGAGTCAAGAGAGAGCTTAGTCGTCGGAAGATTAGCCGGAGGTGACGAGGAAAATGAGACGGTGGTCTCGTTGGAGGATTAGCCAGAGGGAGACAACGAAAGAGACACGGAGGTTGGTTTTCAATGGAAAGCAAATTAGAACATTTAGTTGTTTGGTTGTTATATATACTAGGTTATATCTTGTGTGTGTTTTTTTTTATTACTAAAACAAAACAAGAAAAAAGCCCAAACCAACTATAGAGATCCCTAGAACCCATAGTGACTAGATGCCCTGTGAAT
>JAYMTA010003064.1:0-15037 GCA_036897625.1 Pelargonium cotyledonis | reverse complement strand
TCATAATAGATGCTTCTGTTGGGGTGTTATTTGAGGCGACCCGGGACAGATCGAAAACTGACCAAGTTAAGGAAGAGGAGATGAGCTCAATTTCGTATCCAACGAATAAAATGAACAAGAAGTAGTACTGAGGAGTGTGTCGGCGACCGTTGGAAAGTTCGTGACAAATATAAGGAACTGGAGGTGGGAGGACGTGAGGGCCTACCACCCTCACCTAAGACCAGACCGCTTTCGCCATGCGCTGAAAAGGAGGTGGGAGCTGAACAAGATGATTTGTTGGATTATTTTGGTTGCCAACCACTTGAAAAGTTCAATTAAAATCTAAATTATTTCATACCCGATTTACTAAATCATGTTACACAATTACCGTAGATTTTATGAATGAATATTATTGGATTTGAAAACAAACTCACCTCCTCTTCCTTAACTTGAGAAGTGACCGATGTGTCCCGAGTACGTAGCCTAGATACGACCCCCAACAGAAGCATCTCTTTCGAGTAATTTCGTTTAAGATTGATCAATTGTTATTATTATTGTTGTTGAATTTGAATCTCTCCCAAAAAAAAAAAAACTAATCCCACTACTTGAAGCATAATCCGATTAAAAAGAAAATAATCAAGTATAGTAAATAAATAGATAAGTGAAAAATTAGGGAGCAACCATGTCAGTCACAAAGACATTTTCAGAGAAAATAAAGAAAATAGTGCAAATAAGGGAAAGTGATAGTTAATTCATTAATATCTTAGTTGAAAATGTCAATTAATATTCAATTCATTTATTGCAGGGGCAATTTCGTCTATTCAGGTAAATAAGTGTGGATTTATCACCCCTCATAAATATGTTATCTATTAAACTCAAAAGATACTAACTAACTCATTATAGAAATACTAAACAACTTAGTGTATGATAGAGAGATGCATTGATGAATGAGATGAAGCCTTTTTTGAGAGACACCTTCAACCTTCATAATGCAAAGAAATAAATACTTCATTCGTCCTAAAATGAGTGTCTTGTTTGTCTAAATTTTTTGTACGAAAATGAGTGTGTTGTTTCTATTTTTAAGTTATTATACTATTGTTTTTCTCATATTACCCTTATCACTTATGCACATGGGCAAATCTGCACAAGGGTGCACATAGGGTGTAAGTGGAGAAAGTGAGGGTCATATTGAAAACACACTATATTATTTTGTAATTCTTAATTTTTACAAAAAATGAAAACAAAACACTCATTTTAGAAGAGAGGGAGTATCACTTAACCTGTTAATAGGCCTTTTTAACGTCCATTTTTTAACTTAATTTTTAAGCTTTCCATTTTCACCATTGTTTGGTAAATGAACAAGCTCATTAGCATAAATAATATTGGCCTCAATTCTTTAATCAGGGATGGACCCATTTTGAATATGTTTAAGCCTATTATTCAGAACCTTGGATATGATTTTGTACACAACGTTGCATACGCTTGTAGGCTGCAAAATCACTTGGGAATTGAGTTTGAGCTATTTTAGGAATGAGAGGTAATGATTTGTTAGTTGATTAGAGCAACTTCAAATCTCAATTGTTGATTCGTCTTCATGGATGTGGCCCTCTTTTATCACAGTTTTCCATATCATTTTCGGAATGTTGGCCAAACTCTAGTGCCCCACCATCCAAGTTACAAAGACCAACATGGTCACCACCGCTTTCAATGAATAAAAAAAGAGAGGAAGTATTCTGAAGAGGTGACTAAAGTTTTCCCACTGGTAAATAAATATATAAAGAGAATGATCTAAATATAACGGTAGAAGCCTAATTCAAGTAAGAAGGCTGATCTTTTAGACGTGAAAACTCAAATTACTGTGTGTAACACATTATTCAAATTTAACATATATCAGGGCTGATTTTGATCTAGGCCTTACCCCAAAAGTGACATGTTTATTTTGCATTTCCTTGTGGTCTCTGGTCCGCTTGCAGATGGTCATGCCTGCAATGGCCTATGTGTGAAAGAAAAATACATACACGTGAGGGAGAGTGCTGATTTAAAAAGGCCCCAATTATACACCTGTCGAGCTCACCTTTAAAAAGAAAAATGTGAGACTCGCAAGTGAGAGAGAGTGTTGAAGTGGTGACTAAAGTTGTCCCACATTGGAAAGATATAAAAAGAATGAGTTTAATAAAATAGTAGAAGTCAATCTCTATTAAAAATGTTGACCTTTTATAGTGGAAATTTAAGTCATTGTGTATAACCTATTATTCAAATGTGCTAGTGGACGCTCACACACATACCAAAAAAATAACATAAAAATTCAAATTAGCAAACTAACGAATGGATTTCATTTGATTCACTTTTAGATAGTTAGACTACTAAAAAAATAACTAATAAGAAGATAGAGCTTATATAAATATTAATGTATTATGACTCTTTTTAATAATAATTTGTTGCACATTTTCTCATGTAATGGCTCATGTCTTGCTGTGTTTTCTATTTCCCTCATGTATTTGGTTCGTGATGCTATGTTTCACTTCATATTGTATCACAACCATGTACCTTATACTTTTTTAGCCTATGACAAATAAAAAAGTATTGCTTGTCTATAAAAAATAATAATAACAATAAGTTGTTACTTGTTTGATAAGAAAGTATTGATAAACGGATGATAAACCATTTATAACGTCAAATTAACTATCAAAAACTAATAATATTTTTTGGATGAATTTTTTTATTTAAATAATTATGTTATTTGTGACAACTTCACGAGGATATTAAAAATGAAAATGAAAATATAAAGTTATGATTTTTATTTTCATATATGCTATTTTTTGTACTTTTTTTATTACGAATACATAATTGAAAATCTTGAATTTTGTATACAAATATTTAATTTTTTTTAAAAACACATTCTTATTTTTATAAAAAAATTTACGTTATTGACATGAAAATCACTCAAATCAAATATCAAATAAAAAAATTATGAATTTTTCTTTATTATTATCACATAAAACTATAAGGACATAAATTACCTTTTAATGGTCAAGCTGACTATTTTCTGTGTGTCTATAAACTGCAAAGTGCGAAATTGAGTATCGCTAACATACTTTTTTATGACTAATAAGCATGAGCTTATAAGTAGTTTATTAATTTCCTAAACAAATAACTCGACAAAAATAGTCATTTTAATGCTAATAAGTCCGCCTGACCAATTTATAAGATTAAACAAACACCCTCATGCGCTAGTTCATAATTGATAGTAGATGGCCAAAGGTATTTATTCTTATATTTAATATGTTGGCCCATTTTAAATTTTTTATTAAAAAATTGTAACTTCGTGAAATCTAAGTGCTTATTTGGGAGATTTACTGCAGAGATGAATGATCTGCATGAGTAGACATTCAATCAAAAGTTTTTTTTTTTACTACTGATTGTTCAAAGATTACACAACATGTTTTATTTTTCTAAAAAAGAATATTAGAGAAACATTATAAAATATAATTTTACATACCCCAGGGTGAACAATCAATTATAAAATATAATTTTAAATACCCCAGGTTGAACAATCAATTCTAATGCATATACCATTAATAAAAAGAACATTCTTCATCTTGTTTTAATCCGAAACACTAACATTATTTTTTGTTTTCTTTTTTTGACCTAGAAAGTAAGATTTTTATTGCTGACAAGAATCTTTAAGTAAAACGTCTCGGAGTTACCCATTAGAAAGATCTCCAACCCACTCCTCTAACCTATCACAACTCAAACACTAACTTAATGTTTTTGCTAGCTTTCTTTAAAATATTTGTAACAAAAACAAATGAAGAATTAAAAATATATGAATAATTTAAAACAAATACATAAGTAAAATAAACAAAAATGTAGGTTAGATGTTGTTTAAGAAGTATTTTGGGTGTCTCAGGAAACACATGAATAATATGAGTAAATATTGGTATTTTGAAACTTTGTAGAGTTAGCAGGTGCAAAAAGAAAGACCTTTTAGGGGACAGTGTTCTTTTAACTTCTTTTTTAAATTAACTAAAATAAAAACAAAAAACTCAGGTTTTAAATCTCAATTTGAAGAACAAAATATCAAATTTATTACAACGTTCCTTGTTAATATTTGAGACTTGAGAATCAACACAGTAATGTATATTTAATCCTACAACAGCCCATCCCTTCCTACTCGTCTCCTACATAATTGATAGTTGCTGCCTCTTGTCTTTAATGTGTGAAAACCCAGTTACTACCTTACAACTTCGATCAACATTCAAGACTTTTTGGTGTACTAATTACTCACAAAAACGTCACATGAAAGTTGATTCTTTCTATTTTGTAAACTCCTGTGTCTACTCATATAAATATACACGACATTGTTAAACTTCATTCTAACCTCAAAGCCCAAGACAAAAGACGGGCGATCCAACTTGTATATCAAGTGATCACATTAACTTCACATTCTTTCAATATCAGATAAACTTCAACCCACCCCGGTCATGCATATGGACGGACCAGCAAATTAAGGAGGCACCACAAATGGGTTCACGACTAAACTTTAGTTCATTTTTAAAAGCTAAACTGATAGGTGGAGTACCCCATTACTACATCAAATGATGAGATTAACTTTTCATTCTTTCAATGTAGGAGACTTCAAAACCACTGATCTTATAAAAGTTCCACGAAGCTCCCAAGAAGAAACATAGACTGACACTAAATTACTGAACTTCTGGTGAACACTTCTAGTGGCCATACAATATACACAGCAAACTCACATCTCTGTCCTCTAGCTTTCCGCTCTATGGGAAGTGGGCTAGTAGTTGACCATACATATTTTCTCTTTCAATTCATTCTTTCGTCTCTTCCACTCCTTTCTAGCTATACCATCGCAACATCCTATGTGTCCAATCTATTTCCTTTTAATCTAAAATATACCATGTATTTTAAGTTTCATACTGATATGCAAGTTTTACATACAACTGTGAACGTAATTTATCACAAATTAGATGGCAACTGGTTGATCCGGACAACCAAGCATGCCATCTACCCGATGACTTATTAAATTTTTACATCATTCTTAAAATCAAATGCAAATATTTAAACACACTAAGCCTTACTAACCCAACAATAAGATGACTTTTCTTCCTTCATACAGGTAACCTACACTAAGTGTTCGGGCTGATTGGACAACACAAGAACATTGATCTGAATTCTGCCTTCATATGCATGGCAAATTTACTCATGTCAAACAAGAACAGAAACCAGATCCCCTGCAAAGCCTATAACCTAATCAGCCAGCTATCAATTTGTTGAACTCGAAGCCTCAACTAGGCTTCCAATGCAATTAAAAAAACAATAACCTAATCAAATAGTATAGTTCCAAACACCTATCACTCTAGATTCGGAACTGTCAGTCCTAATGTTTGCCTAATACTTCACCCGATCCAGCTCCTCCTCCTTATCTCTAGTGTAGAACAATCCAAACTATCTCATCTACCACCTAAATAGGAAAAGAACATGGGAACAATTTTCAAATACAAATTAACTCATACAATTTCATCAATTACCAAATTTGAACAAATCAAACTATGAAGCTGTACATTATAGATAACTACCAAATCCTTAAAGGATGCAAGAAAAATTCTCCATACCAAGTGTTCGATCAAATTTTCATGTCCCAGAGAGCCAATAATCCGTCATTACACTAATTTAACAGAGATGGAAACATATATAGATATATTTGCACTGTTTCATGTTGAAAGAGCATAAAAAAAAGCCCTAAGACTCAAATACGACATAATCTGAAGCTTCTGGATTTACTTATCTTTGGTGGAGACGCCGTACTTCTCTTGCATCCTCGCAATCTCCTCCTCTTTCTTCTTCTGGTCGAACTTCTTGCTCATCTTGGCCTGCTGGTAGTAAAGCACAATCAGGTAGCGATTCGCGACGTTGAAGCCGGAGAGGTGGTCCACGGCGGTCTTGGCGTCGTAGATGTCCTCGTAGACGACGAAGGCAGTTCCGCGAGTGTCCTTGCTGTTGCCGATACGTATCTGCCGAATCGCCCCATATTTGCCGAAGATATCGTACATCTCCTCGCTGGAGATGTTGAAAGGCAGGTTGCGCACGTACAGGACTCGATTCACCTCCGGCGGGAGACGGGTGTTCCCCTTGCGGAGGCTCATTGTGGTCATTCTGTTGGAATCGGAAGAAGGGCGTTTGGATGGCGAGAAACGAAGGGAAAATTAGGAGGAGGAAGAAGAAGGAAAATTAGGGCTCTTTGTTGGAGAAGGGGATGAACGGAGTGAGTCGACTAAATCGATCAGTCGCTGTATATATATGGGCCGGGTTTTAAAAAATATACGGGTTTGTCGCCTGATATTGGGAAAATGGAAATAGTTACTTCAAATATCGGTTTTGGAAAAGAGATAATTACACGTAAATCATGTATTTTACCCTTAACTTTGAATGTCTTGAATTTTTTGCCGTACATTTTGGATAATTTAAACTATGTCAATTTTATTCTGTCTATTGTTTCTTCCGTCAAGTGTCAAAAAGATCATAATATCTTTCTAAATAAATAAAAATAGCAGCCGAAAAACACCCATGTGCCAATTATCGGTTTATAAAATAGCATCCGAATATCTTCTCGGGAGCTCATCCAAGTGCCATCGTCGAGAGCTTTCCTTGAGATCCCTTCGCCTGATCTGCTCTGATCTGCTCCGACGACAACAACTATGCTCCGACCTGGGACGATATGCTCCAACGACAACAACCATGCTCTGATCTCCAATCTGCTCCATCAATGAATTTTTGGTCTAGTTTATGACACCAAATTCTATCAATCACAGTGCAGCGAGACATTTTCATCGTCTTATACATGTGGCTCTAATATTATTGACGATATTTTTTATAGACATTTCCGTCAATTTTTTTGTCAAAAAATACTTTTGACCATCTAAATTTTGACTGAATAATTCTATCAAAATGTTCATTTTTTCTTTTACGAAAAATAGTTATTATTGAAAAAAAAAATTCGTTGATAATTGTTTGCTTTGTTTTAGTGATCGTCACGTAGAGTACAAAATCATATTTTGAAGTCATGACATCATCAAATCCCACTTTTCATTCTCAACAACCAATCACAAGGCGGGATGTCGCTCCCTCCATCTTGACTTTGTAATGTAAATATTTTCTCAAGTTACGAGCCATGAATCATTTTTTCACATTTGAAATTTATTTGTGTAATTCACACAGCCTAAGCTTTCAAATTATCTCTAGAATTCTCATTTGCTAGACCCTATTTCACAATGATAGAGATGATTACTCTCATGCACCGAGATGGAATTCAAGGTCTCAACCCTAAATTTTGTTTAACGCTCAAGCTTTCAAGTGTTTAAGTGACGTACATAAAAAACTCAATTGTTTTTATTTATTTATTTATTATGATGTCTAAGGTGCAAGATATATATATATATATATATATATAACTAAACCATACATTATTTGGAGATGAGTGAAGTGATGAGAGCACATTTGCTAAAATTGAAGGTCATACCAAATTAGTTGCCCTAGGATATCTCTATCTCATCCTAGAACCATCAATTACTTGGTTAGAAACAAGTCATCCATAACATAACATTGTCCAAAATCCTTAATTAGGTTGGCAAATCCATCTCTAATATCCTCAAATATAGGAACTCATATATATATTAGGAGATTCATATCCACCCTCAGACCATCCCTACCTTCAAACACCATCCTTCCTATCAATATTGTCATGGCAAAAAAAGACAGGCAGGAGGTAAGCAAACTTTTTTTATTTTTTATTTTATTATTATTTAGCTGTTGTGAGTTGCTTGAAGGTTTAAATTAATGTTGCAATTCTTTTTGTTTTGTTTTTTTGTATCTTGGCTTCATTGCTCAGCATTGATGATATTTGCATGCCTTTGTTGCAATTATTCATTTCTATTGTGATTAATTCTTGGAGCTCATTATGGGGGTAAAAAAAATCTTGATCAAATTTTTTTTTCTTTGAAGGGATATCAAATATTTTATTTATATGTAATTTTTTCTTTTTTTTCGATTCATGGCAATTTCCAACTGCAAATTCTAAAATATCTCACAATAATTTTCTTTTTTTGTGTTAAATGATTCTAGACCCCTTAAGTCACTCTCATTTTAGAGTTGGCTTATACAATTTCTTTTTTATCACAGTTTTTTTACCTTAAATTTTTTTATTTATTTATAATTCACCACCAGTAACCTGCAACATCCGGTTGCACCCTTGCCACGTAAGCCTTTCACGTCACCAGTCTTGCAACACAAGCCTTCCACGTCACCTGTCTTGTCTTCTTTCATCACCAAATTCAAAATCACAGTAGCTACTAATAAATTAATTCAATTCCACAATTGAAATCTTGTAATCACGGCAATAAATGAATTCAATTCCAAAACTGAAATCTTCTAATTCACGATTTGATCTGAACTCTCTAATTTTGGCACCACGAAGATACACGCTTTCTTAGCTGGATGGGGACTCTGACCTCGTCCTCGCCGGAGACCAAGAATTTAGGGGTGAACTACGGGAAAGCCGACAAGCTTAGATTGAAATCACGGTGGCTTTGAGCTGGTGTGTGAGTGGACGCCACACTCTTTGAGGAACTGATTGCGCTGCTACTGTTGCCGCCTCCGTACTGACACCGCTTGTGGCCGCCGAAGTCCTGTTCTGTCGGAAAGCTGTTGTGGCAGATGGAGCACTCGTGCGTCCTTCCGTCGAGGTGCCGCCAACGCTGGTAGAGGTAGAGGCGGCTTGCTCGTTAGAGCCGACATTCTTTTATTGGTTAGCCTTGGGCCGACGACGAGGTAACAAGAATAGGAGTTGAAGAAGCAGATCGACAACTGGGCAAGGTTGCGAGATGGCGATGACGGCGTTGCGACCATGAGCAAGGATGATGAGGCAAAGAGCAAGGTACTCTTCCTCAGAAGAGGAGTGGTCGGCGCGGATGCGCTTGGTGCACTTGTTGCTAAACGATGGAGAAGAAGAGAAAGAGGAATACCCCATTAGTGGCTAAACAACGCCGTTTTGTGACAGTCCCATAAGCCATGGTGATGTGGCTACCCAATCTAACGTGGTTGGGTCTATGTGGCAAGAGGGAACCGACTGCGAAAGGTCACGGGTAGTAAATTGTAAAAAAATTGAAGGTCCAAAAACTTTAGCAACTAAAAATAAATGTAAGGTTAACTCTAAAATGAGAACGAGTTCAAAAATTCTATACGTATTTAACCCAAATTTTTTTCTTTGCAAAGAATCATTTTGTTAGTTTCCTTCAACATATATGACAATGTATATATTGATAGAGGTGAAAATCTAGTTCTTCACAAAATTAGCCCAATCCAAGATCGAAAATAGATTATGAAAGATAGGGTCCACTAATACTTTTGATTAACTAGCTGGAATTACCGAAAATATTTATAGTATAAATTAACTCATTGAATTTATCACAATAAAAGAACAAAAAAGTAGGGTAAAATGTTTATGCACTTCTTAAACTGTCATTGTTTTAAATCTAATGAGGTGATGACACCTCATTATTTTTCACTTATACCCACTCAAGTGAATTGTTGGAGCGGAGCGACCCGCCCAGATCTAAGTTTTTTAATGAGGTGTCACCACCTCATTAGTGGCTTAGGCTCTCATTTCCCTATATATATATATGGAGAAAAAAGACTCTAAACCATGATTTATTCGCTGAGACTCTCAGTCAATAAATCATAGCTAATTTAGTGATGCCACATCATCTATTTACACTCATATCCGCTTTACCCGGATCCATTTTGTGTTTCTCTCTCTCTCTCTCTCTCTCTCTCTCTCTCTCTCCATTCTCATGCACATGAGTAATAACAAACTTAGACATACTAACTTATTATAGAAAAATTATTGGTAATTCATGCATGAGTAATATGGGCATCAGTTGACTGATATAATCTTATATCAGTCAAACTAATGAGATGATGACACCTCATTTAAAATCATGGATCCGGACGGGTCGCTCCGTTCTCACTAATTCACTTGGGTGGGTATAAATGATTTTAAATGAGGTGTCATTACCTCATTGGCTTTCTTAAGTTGTGACTGATGTAAGCTTATATTAGTCAACTGATATACATTTTACTCTTCATGCATAATTATTTTTATAAAATAAATAAGACATTTAATTTAGGACAAAATGCAAGTAAAACAAGATACTTATTTTGTGACGAGGAAAACATTTTTTTTTCTTTTGCATGTGTGTGTATATATTGAGAATTCTAATGTATAATAAAACTGATGTATGAATACTACAGAATAATGGATGGACACCAATCCCTCAGTTTGGAGCGTGGGATCAAAATGCCCCAGACGAAGCAACTAATTATTCGGTGGTCTTTCAAAAAGCTCGCGCTGATCGACAACAACATAAGCAACAAATAATCCAAGGTGATTATCGATATAACCCTAATAACCGCCAACATGGCGCCGGCTTTGACGCTCCTCATCGTCGTGCTACTGGTGGCTTTGATGATGCTCGTAATAACCAAGATGATTCTGTGGCAGTAAGACTCTATTTGTCTTATATGCATTATAAACTCTAATTTTTATTTAGCTTTTACAGTATGTATAGATAGTAATGACACTACTTACACTTTTTAATGGTTTTGTGTGCATGCAGAAGAAAAAGAAGATTTTAACCTACATAAATTGTTGTATTAGGCCCTAAATTGACCCAAGCATGAGCTTGCCTGAGTTTCTGTCATGATTTGCCACTATATCTTATCTTCATCCTGGGGTATGTAAAATTATATTTTACGTTCATACATAGATACTCGACAATGTTTTTCTAATCTTTTCTTTTATAGAAAAATAAAACTTGTTGTGTAATCTTTGAACGATCAATTGTACCTACTTTATGTTATTATATACTTGTATCATATATTGTCTTATATTAGCCGAGATTACAACTTAATTAAAAATGAATATAATTTAATTTTCTTCACATTCAAAATTCATTAATAGTACCTAAGGATAGTGGCAAAGTTGGCAACATAGGCTGCGTGAGTAAGAAGAACGTTTGTGTTCGATCCTCATCACACCCATGGGGAGAGGTGAATGTTTTAACTGTAAACAAATCTCGAATAGAGATTAGTGTGGTAAAACGGCCTTAATCTGTCAACCGCGAGTGTGCGGATACGCTTAAAAACCCTATGACATAAACAAAAAAAATCATTAATATATAGTATATTTGCGATTATATATATATTGTTTCACGTAGACCGATATGCAACTAAATTAAAATGAATTGAACAAAGACTATAATAAGTGAATTCAACACGAGAGAAACTAAGTGGAGAAATGTTTTGGTATATATGGCAACACATACAATTAAGACGTGCACCCTGCAGCACACTCTGAAGTAGCGTCATCAAGACATGTCCTTTCGCACACACTCCAAGACTTTCAGGGCCCATCTCTACCACTCAAGTCTAATCTTGAGACATCGGATAACTTGGATCTTCGAGTATGTTTGAAGGCTTTGAGCATGGGTGTACGCCCTGAGGCAACTTTCTAGATTTGGTTCACCACACGACCCCAAAGCTCTAGCGCCTCAAGGACCATAAGGTGATGACATCATAATGATGCATCATCAATACCTATCCAATGGGTCTGATGCCATTATCGTGACATTATTTTCACATCATCATATGATGAATACAATTATCATTTGAGCTCAGGACATCACGACATGTGCGTGACATATTCAATCCCACTCACGCTCGATGTGAAACTTTACCCTTGGATTTTGTTTAATGGCGTGCTACCTTAAAGTGTGCAGGACCGAACAAGAAAGTCAAAATGGTGAAGTGAAAGCTCATTCAAAGTATTCTTAGTGTGAAACTGAACTTTCAAATTCTCTCTAGAATTCAACATTCTCACACTGTTATTTTACAATGGTAAAGATTCTTATTCTCACGCTCGATGTGAAATTCAGGAGTACCTCTGAATTTTGTTTAATGGTTGCTACCTTGTGGTGTACAGACCTAGAGCAAGCAAGTCCAAATGATGGAGTGAAAGCCTATCCAAAGTATTCTAAGTGTAGAACTCATCTGCAAGACTCCTACAATATGTTGCATGTCGTTTCGTGAAAACTCTTGGACGTACACTCTACCTTATTTTGCATAAAAAACCAGCCCAAAATGTTACAAAAACACTTTATAAACTATTAAACATAAACGAGAGCATTCACAATAAAAATGTGAGAATAACTGCAAAGAAAATAATGTAAAACAAGGAGTATCAAAAGTCAAATCATTTTGTTCACAAAGTAATGGAAGAACAAAAATTCAATACAGCTTAACAGTGCCTTGCTAGTTGCTGCAAACATAGTAAGGAAATTAAGATCACTGAACACCTAAAAGAAATGCATTCCAAAATATCAGAGATCAAATGTTATCCTTCTTCCAACTATAAAATACAAACGCGGCATGGCAAAAACATGCCACGGAGACCAAACTGAAGGGAAAAACAAGCAGTTGGTGACTCCAAATTCTGATTCATAACATTACCTATCTCACAGATTATTTATTTATAATAAATAGTTAGAATAGAAAGCATGTTGAAGCATTCTCCAAAGCAAGCATTTCCGATCCCATTTCTTTCCACTTTTCTATCGACTTTAAAATAAGACTCTTGGCTAAAGTTTCTTGGGAAGATCTGAAAGGCATACCTTGGTGGTTGCAATAGACGCTGAAACATAAAAGCAACCTCTCGAAGGCACGTTTGCTTCCATAGGAGGCTCTTTTTGTCTTCTAATTTTTGTTTTTTTTTTTTCGTTTTTTTTAAACAAGGATAAAATCCTCCTGAACGACTCAAGGAGCTGCCCACTCAAAATATGGGCAAAGAGCGCCTCTGGTAGCAGTCCAATTACCGCACCCAAAGAAAAAACTCCCATGCTTTGGTCCTGGTTTCCGGACCATTCGCCTGCTACTTTTAACTCCACAGTAGCAATACATGCGTCTGTCTTTGTTGGGGTCTGCATGCAACGGGTGGAACTGAATTAAGGGCATCAGGGGGTGCGGGTGCTTAACCCTGTAGGGATGCTGCTGGTTGGAGCTAGATTGGCAACCCATGAACTGTTGCACTGTTAATGGATGCTCTGCAGACTGCCACATCAGCGAATTAGTTATGCTAAATCTGAATCCGCGGTGCATCATATTGGTGAGTAGGCGGGCAGTGTTCTTTGCATCATCTAGGCCACAGTGGGCACGGCCTTCCCATGCCAGGCCAGCCAGCTGCACAGCTTCTTTGAGATTACACCTGACTCCTCCAAATACCTCATTGAATGGAACTTTCAAGTTGATCCATCTGGTAACAAATTGAAACAATACGAAGATCAACCAGATTGTTTCAAAAATTATTCAAAAAATAGTAATTAAAAAGCGTTAACATCTGTCTAGAATTTTATGTGCACCTTACTAAGCCAAAAACTACCACGCTTGAAGAACAGATTCAAGTGATGACAAATCCATGTCATACAAATGAAATTACATTAAGGAAGAAAATGGAGACAACTAAAATACGCCAAGATGCAGAGTAGGAAAGTATTTATGTTGATTTACAGACTACATTAGTGTCCCAACTCCTCTTTCACAATCTGCAATCCCTATCTTAGTATGATAGCAAGGAAAAGAGGATCTTTCGGGAAGCATAACAAGACCCTAAGATTATCGAAGAGCATAAAAGTATCACTGCTGGAAAACAAGACAATGAATACATGAAAAGAAAAAAAAAAGTTTCAGCTTGAAAGAAACTAAGATAGTGTATGGATAAAACTTTTGGAATGGGAATGAGAATCAAGTAAAGGAATGGGAATGAGATTTCGATCTCAAAACCAAATTCATAACCATATTGTTTAATCCAAACATGAAGTATGAGAATCTCATTTCCATTCCCATTCTTGTTTCCATTTCTGAGAGAAAGTTCTGATCCAAACACCACCTAAGAGTTGCAAGAAAAGCAAAAGAGAGACAAGTCCTGCATACACCTGTCTTGATTTTCTTATGTCAAAGAAAAGAATCCTGATCCTAAATGTCTTTCATATTGCAATGGAAACACATTATTTCAGGGCTATTAAAAATTACATGCCGCTTGATTGTTAGCATTATATATTTAACAGAACAAGATACCTAACTAGTACATATTTTCTACTCTCCTTCCCATAATAACCATCCTAAAACATTAAATTTTAATTAGTGCTGGACTTTCCTCATGTGCCATTGTTGGGACAAACTCAGGCGTTGATATTGAAATCTACACATGATGGAATTGATAATCCATCTAATTGCCTTTCAAAAGGGAAAGTGCACACTTAATTGAAACATCCCTTTTTAGCGTAGTGAACATAATCGACTAGTATTTAAGTGGGTATCTTTCTAATAAAATAAAATTTAAGATACAAATGAATGAGTTCTTCCTAGCTCATTATCATCATATCCAATTATATATGTGCTTTCTGCTTTCACACCACCAACCTCTCTGTTCCATGATACTATACAGCTACAATGGGATAACAGCCTAACAAAGGTTTCTACATTCTTTGTTTTTTTCCTCTTTCAATACTTATTTACCTGTTGAAGTATGGTGGCTTTCGGATCCTCTTAAACCGACACTCAGATTCTAACATTACTCTGCAATCCCAGTTTGACCATGTTACCACAGCAAAGTTGGTATGTTTAATTCCCTTTCCTTCAAGCCATTTATCATGCCTTAGTAGGGCTTCACTGAGAAGAACACCTTTGTCCACCTGAAGCAACCAAAATCAGTAAGACACCTACAACTTTATCATAGATAATGCAAAAGAACTAGAAAATGCCAAAGTACACAACTGTACAAGGAAATCAACCAAAGAAAAGAAAAGAAAAGAAAAGAAAACATCTAAAACCAGTCAAAATCATCTAAAACCAGTCAAAATGTGAGAGAGAGAGAGAGAGAGAGAGAGAGAGAGAGAGAGAGAGAGAGAGAGAAAAAAAAAAAGACCCA
>JAYMTA010003063.1:0-15038 GCA_036897625.1 Pelargonium cotyledonis | reverse complement strand
CCCAAGAGCCAAGCCCTCCACTAAGAACGGGAACCTAGTCTTCCTTGGAGCCTAGTCCTCCATCAAATAATAGGAGACTAGCTCTATGAGGAGCCTAGTTCTCCATCAAAAGTGGGAACCTAGCTTTCCCTAGAGCCAAGTAATCTCTCAACAAAAGGAGTAGGTTGGTTATACATTCATCTGCGGATGGAAAACTTAAAACTAGAGAGCCAAGCCTCATTTAGGTGATGAATTCCACATCAGTCAGTCATGTCTTCAAAGGTAAGCATAATTGCAGTCGGACTAAGGAATGTGACTTCATAGCTCATCACAAGAAACTAAGTAATCTCTCAACAAATGGAGTATGTCAGATTTTTCCCACCTGCGGGTGAACAATAAAGATTGGAAGGCCAAACCAATTTCAATCAAGGGAGCCTAGCTCTCCCCAGAACCTAGTCCTCCATTAATAAATGGGAGCCTAGTCCTCCACCAATAATGGGAACCTAGCCTTCTTCAGAGCTTAGTCTTCTATAAATAATTGGGAACCTAGATTTCCCTGAAACCAAGTCTTCCACCGCGAGCCAAGGTTTGAAAACCTAGTGCTTAGAACCACAATTACTCCAACGGATAACACCAAGTTTGGAGTAAGCTTCAAACTCTATGATCATTAGAACAAATCATGCCAAGTTGGGAGTCATCTTTAAACTCTATGATCCTGGAAGATGATCATCCCATGCTACTTTGTTTGGAAGATTATTTCACATGAGATAACCATGCTTATGGTCGCCTAGACGGATCGACTCATTCTATATCATTATAACAAGTGAGATGAGACACAAAGGCATCATTTTAGTATCTGACAGACAAAACACTTGGGTAAACGAGGGCTTCACCCATAAAGCATGTATAGAACTCATATGAACATTGCGAGAGACAAAAAAATGAAATTTTATTTCATAAACATAAGTTCATACATACAAAGCATGAAAAAACAAAATGCAAGAAGAAAAAAGCTAAATGTTTGGCCTAAAGAACTTTGGCAAAGGCACTAGACGAGAACTGCTTCATTTACACCACTTTTATCTTCTCTCGTTCTCCTTTATTTAGTCCAAGAGTGCGTGATTGACTTCATCTAAAAAGCAACTTTCCATAACTCTCATTCTACAAGCGCTTCCTCCATGCACGCCTCTTCAACACTCACCATATTGAGCCAGACGTCGTATTGTTTGTGAAGTTATCCACACAAGGTTTTCTCCACGAAAGACTTATTCATGCCAGAACACCACCACAAGCCTCGCCTTTCTTTGGCATATGCTACTCCTTATGGACTTATCATTGAGTGTACAATAACCTATGCTCCAAGTTGTCCCTAAAAGTTTTCCCTGCTCTTTTAAGAGTTTTAAAGAATGGGAGAGTTTGCTTAGCTGCTTGGGATATAAACCGATTAAGGGCCGCTATCCGCCGGGCTAGTTTCTGAACTTGCTTTAGACAGTTGGCTCCCCCATGTTGACGAGAGCCTTGATTTTATCTGGATTCACTTCAGTTCCCCTCTCGTTGACGATCATTCCTAAAAACTTCCCAGCTCTGACCCTAAAAGAACACTTTGCGAGATTCAGCTTCATCTGGTACTTCCGAAGAGTTGCAAAAATTTCTCGATGGTCCTCTAGATGAGAGCCTTCTTTTAGATTTTTAACCAGAAATGTCGTCAACATAAACTTCAAGGTTCCTTCTGATTTGGTCGGGGAAAAACTTGTTCACCATACACTGGTAAGTTGCCCTAGCATTCTTGAGTTCAAAAGGCATCACAACAAAACAGAAAATGGAATTAGCCGCTATGAAGGATGTTTTGCCTTGATCCTTTGGGTACATTCTGATATAATGATAGCCCGAAAATGCATCTAAGAAGGATAGGTATTTATGTCCCGCGGTAGAGTTCACCAACTTTTTGAGGTTCGGGAGGGGATAATCGTCTTTAGGACATGCCTTGTTGAGGTTGTTATAGTCAACAAACATCCGCCATTTGCCGCTTGATTTCTTGACCATCACCAAGTTGGCCAGCCACTCTGTATACCAGATTTCCCAGATGAATCCTGCATCTAGGAGCTTTCTGACCTCCTCCTTGATGGCATCCTAATTTTCTTTTGAATAATTCCTCCTCTTTTGCTTAACTGGGACTTATCCCAAGATGATATCAAGTCAGTGCTCAGAGACCTCTAGATCGATTCCAGGCATATCAGCTGGAAACCAAGCAAACACATCAGCGTTTTCTTTGAGTAAGGCTGCCAACTCCCTCTTCTCTTCAGCAGTGAGTCCTTTTCCAATCTTAGTGACTTTGGTTGGATCAGTTTCGTCAAGAGGTAAATCCTCGGTTTCATTTCCGGCTTCTGGACGCACATCTTGATCCCTCTGGTCCAGGTCCTCCAGAGCTGTCTGGACTTGAAAGCATTTCATGATGTCATCTTCTTTGTCCTATTCTTCTTCCACATCGTCTCTCTCTTCCCCGATGATGAGGTAAAGCGTTCTAAGAATCGCTTCTTCGTCTGCTACGAAAGGATTCGAGCCTGTGGATGATGGAGAATCAAAATTCATGCTCGGATCAGGCGATCGAGTCCCTTGAGAAGCGGATCCAGGAATTTTGTCTAGATCTCGCTTCAGTCCTATCAAAATTCCCTTTTAGGCCTTCCGATTTCTGTCGGTGGCCGATTCCACACAAAATCCGATCAGATCTATGTCATTTGCACCTTTGTTATGAGTTATTGATGACAAGGCTGGCGTCACGACCGTTTGAGTGGTTTGAACGACTCTTCTGCGAATCATCATTGCCATCTGTGAGAGCACAAGTTTCTCGGCAATCTACTCCCATCGGGAACGCGGCTTTCAAACGTTCCCGGCAATGGAACCAACTGTTTGAGTCTTTTTCTGTCGGAGACTCGAACACATGAGGGAAGTGTAAGGGTGAGTAGATCTGTTGAGATTTCGGTGCCGGCAGAGAGTAGGCGGCCACCTGAACGTTGAACTTCCGGCGAGAACGATGGGAGATTTTGGATCTACAAAACAAACACCAAAGCACGATGCAACCAGAGTGGGGGTTTCGGTTCACTACCTGTGGTGTGAGAATCAATAATCTGGTCTGAAGAATGGGGGAGAAATGTAGATAAAGAATTTTAGGAGCTGAGTTTCAGTTAGTGAAAATTGGATCCATTCTCTTACCGCAAAAGGGGGTATTTACAGGCTTACTGTGACTTGGGGTGCATGGTCCAGCTGGTGTGGATAGCCGGAAGTGATCTGTTCCAGTTCGTGTCCAGTTGTCGAGGAGGTTAATGGCTAGTCCCCGACTAGCGTTCGTTGTTTGAGAAAGTTGCGCAAATTTGAATTTGCTTCCCGCTCAAACAGTAGATGCCCGATATCCGTCTACTAGAGGAGACTTGACCAGCGTGCCTTTCGCGTGACAACTTTAATGAGTCTGGATGTGGCTTTTTGGAGGACAGGTCCTCGCTTACCTTTAGGTTGATTGGGGAGTTGGTGATTCTGGTGGGGTCATACTTGTATTTCTGCAAGAGGCCTAATGACGTCATTAATAGTACTACGTGTTGACCTCTGATTGGCCATTAGTATTTGAGAACTTTTGGGCATAAATAGTTGTCCTCCTACTCCGAGTGACAATGATTTATCGGTGTTGCTTGGAGTAGTCTAAATCGCCTCTGCTGAGAATGCCTTTATAGAATTCTCGCTTGCTGGTTGTTTGGATTGTTACCTCTCCTGAGGACCTTTCAGGTTTGCACGACAACATTTCTAGAAGTTGTTCTCGGGGTCTCCTTGGCGTGTCGCAGACGTTTTGATCCCGCATGCTTGCCACGGTGTCCGTTCGTGTCTATCTACTGGACCGCGTTGCGGTTAATCGCCTTACGCGTGGCACAATCTCTATGTATCTTCCTTTTTTATTATTTCCTGACCGTTTGATCTCCTCGATCTCTGTTTTTTCCTGAAGTCACTATACACGGTTGGCTGCTAGTGGTTGGTGCAGAGGAATATGCAGAGCTTCCTTATAGTAGTGGGATGCTAGGCTCAAGATTCCACTACTCCTATTTTTCTGCAACTTTCCCTATTTAAACCCTTCAAGGCTACTTTCTTCTCTTTTCCTTCATCGTTGTTTTTTAGATTTCCATAGAAATCCTTTTTTCTTCACGATTTCTTGTTTGATGTTCGTGAGTGTTATGCTTTTCCGAAGAAGTTCTTCACCCCGCCTTCATCGTCCGGTGACTTTCTTTGTCTTTACCTTTTACTTTCGCTCCTGGATTTATGTGTTTATCGGAGTCTGGGTTTGGTTTGATCTTCGCCGTTTTGCTTTCTGGATGTTCTTGCTGTTCTTCCTCATCTTCTCTGGTGAGGACCTCAGAAACGTTTTACTTTACCCTAAAGGAAGTTCCTTTAGGGCGGGAAAGGGGTTTTTTTGGATAAAGGAACAACCTTGGTTAGTTTTAGGGTTTTTGGTCAGAGGTTTCTATGGTTTTGATGTTGCCTCTGTTGTAGTTGAACCCTTCTTTCCTTTTTCGGTAGACTTCCTAGACTTGTTTCAGGAGATCCCTGATTTGGATTTTGACTTTATGGCGATTTTAGGGTTTTTAGGGTTCTGACCTTTTTCTTTTTTGGTTTTTGGAATCTGCAGGTCGCCGTTCCGGTTGTCGTTTACTCAGAACCTTCCAGCTTCTTGTTTCAATCTCTATGAGTATAATGGCAGCGGGCTTCCTTCTTCAAGCAGTTTTGCTCGAGAACGCCTTTTTGTGTCGGTGTTGTTTAGATTTAGGGTTCTTGTGTATTCAACTCTTGGTTTGTTGGGGATCCATAGATGTCCATAGGTCTGTAGGCTGTTTTGCATCTCTGTCTATATGCTGACGATGTCCTTTTGATGATGTATATATTCTTTTTTGTAAGTGTAGCCAGGAAGTACTCTTGGTTCCCTTTTGTTGAATGAAATTATCTTTATTTCTTCTGCTTTCTTGACTTTCCTTTGGTGCATGTTGGTTTCTGCAAGTATGGATTGTCCCTCTGGCTTTGATAGCTAATTTTGCCTTGGATTTTGCCTTGCATTTTACTTATGTCTACTGTCTGTAATCCTTTTTAGGTTTGTGCTTTGGTTTTTCCCTGTTCGTTTGACTCTGGGTTGGATTTATTTTGGAGCTTTTTGCATATCATTTATATCACTATGAATAAAGACTCTGCTTCCTCCCAGTCTCTTTTATTGGGTTCGAGGTTTTTGACCCGTACTTCAGCAAGGATGTCTGCATCTCCGAGACCAATTGCTGCCCCTCTCCCACCTCGGGTTCCCTCTGGGAAGGGCACGTCCCCTTCTTACAGGAAAGGCAAATGGATTTCTTCTGGCGTTCTGCAATCTAGGCCCGAGGACTTGCCTGGAAGAGGTACCTCAGCAGACATGTCCTCTTCTGATCCACAAGTTGATTCTGAACGGATTTTCGGCCGTCCCTTGATTTCCAAAAAGGATTTGACGGAGATGGAAGATGGGCAATACATTCACCCGATGATTCGTCATGCCTTCCTTATTGGGCCTTCTTCTATTCTTAGGTCTGATATTAAATTTGCCAAAGTAGAGGACTTGAATCAAGAAATGGTGAATTCTCTTTTCTCCAAGTTGGGCGTCGATCCCGCGAATTTTCATAGAAGGGTTCCTGTATCGCATGGTCCTGACGGTGGGCTCAAGCTTCCTCGGGAGGAAGAGATGGTCGTTCCTTAGGAATTATTTGAGCACAGATTGACTCTTCCCATTAATCACTTCGTTGATGAAGTGGTCAGTTATATGGAAATAGATCATCAGAACTTGGCTCTTGAATACCTGAAGAAGATGACCTGTTTCGCCACTCTTTGTCGTCTTTCCAAGAAAGAGCCTACTCTGGGGGCCTTTCTGTTGTTTAGGAAGGTTTATAATAGGACCTCTGTTATTGCGACGCTGAAAGCTGTCCAGGGTCAGAGGCATGTATTCGAAGATCCTCCTTTGTCAACTAAACCTTCTCCGCCTCTCATATTTATTTGACCTCTCGTCTGGGCTGGAATGTTACCCGGAGGATGAATCCTTCTGTTAGCACTCGCTGGCATGATCAGCAATTGTATAAGTCTCATTAGCAGGATGAACTCTCAACTGCCGAGGATCGAACTACTCGCCAGACCTTAATGGAACTGCTTTCTTCAGATCGGGCGTATAGCCTTGATTTCTTATTTCACGATGATGTCCAATACTACTCTGGTGCTGCAGAAAACCTCGTGCGGATATCAAACCCCTTCTCTTCCTGATTCCGAATCGCAGGAACCAACTATGGAAGGTCCATGGGTCCCTTAGACACCCAGTTTTTCCTAACCAGTGTCCGTGCTGCTCAGACCCAAATGCTGCCAGCCACTGCCCTGCTGCTAAGTATCTTGTTTTAATTGATTCTTTAGCATTCACAGATCGTTTATTCTGGCTTCTTGGACTGCGGAAGGGCGTTTGGAATATAACGCTAGCGGGCCCAACGTCTCAAAGATTTGAATATACTTCACTTTATCCCCTTCGTGGGTGCTCATCCTGCTTCCAAGTCGACGGGTCACAAGACTTCTCAAATAATTCTTCTTATAATGAAGAAGACAACTCCTCTTCCTCCTTCTAAAAGTAAAAAAGAGGACATTAGAGGGTGCGGCTGCCTCCAAAGGAACTCGTCCTGTCAAGTTCAGGAAGGCTAAGGTTAAATCTGGCTCTCACCAAGACCCTCAGAGGATAGTTGACTTGACTTATGCTTCTTCGGGCGATAAAGGCTCGTCTAGCGAGCAGAGTGGTTCTGCAAAATCCGGCTCCCATCCTAAAATGGACGAGGTAGCCCCATCTCGGAAGAGGGTAATATCTTCCTAGGATGATGATATGGTGACTCCTTCTACTCCTTTGATCGACGAGCCTGGGGAAGCAGCTACTGCGAATGACGATGCTGAGGAGGACGACGACAAACTCCACATAACTTATAGGATAAAGGATTCCCAGACTTCCCTCATGGTACGTGAGGGTCCGTTCAGTCTTATGGCTGGTGTTGAGGAGGAAATGTAAACTCTTGCCAGTGTTGTCGGACTTTTCTCTCAGGCAAGTGAGGGTGGTGAAGAGACGCTTATCGCTGGCTTGGGCAGGCGTTCTGATGCTTTGTCCGTTGTACCCCTAAATCCTCAAGAAGAAGAGGCAGTTTTTGAGGAAGGTGACATTGGTATAGAGAATGATGATGTTGTTCGGGATGAGGTTGTTGTGGCTGTTGCTGGGTCTGGGCCAGATGCGGTCAACAAAATTTTTGGGGAGATGCATACTGATAGGTTGAAGGGAGACGAGGATGTAACGGGGGTGTCCACTACTGATAACCAAAATCAGATCATAAGGTTTTTTGAAATGGGTAAGGGTGCTGTTAAGCCGATGATGGATTTCCCCGGTACTTCTTCTGCTATCGGGGACTTGGTAAAGTCTTTTGAGTCTCTAATTAGGAAGACCTGCACTTTGAGATCTGGTTCAGGCTAGGGGTCCATCCCTGTTCCCCCTGACCATGCTGATGCTGAAAATTTCCAAACTTTCAAGAAGGCTTGCGACTTGAGAATCCCAACACGCTGCTCGAAAACTTTGGCTGCAGCTGAGAAGAGGCTTTTGGAGGTAAGTTAATTTTTGTTTCGGGTTGATCATTGCTTTTCACACAGCTTTCTAACTGAATTACTCTTTTTTATGTCACCCAAGCTATTTCTTCTATTGGAGCAGATGTCTCCACATTGATTGACGGAATCATTGCTGCTCAAAAAGTCTGCCTGGAAGAGTCCAATGGTCATACTGTTAAGACTCAAGAATGGAAGGCCGCGTTGATTAAGGAGAGGGAAAATCAAGAGCGGAGATTTTCAGACTCCAGGCTGAATTATCTCTTGTTTACGAGCAGAACTCAGCTCTCTCCATAAAGATTCAGGAGCTAAAAAAGAATGAAAACAATCAAATTGAGGGCTTGAAGTTGAAATTGGCTCATACTGAAGAGAAGCTAGGCCAAGTAGAGAAGGAAAAGGAAGTAGTCATTCGTAACCTGACCGGACTTAAGGTGAAATTTTTGGTTGTTTCAAAGGAGTTAGCCTCTGTGAGAAGGGATTTAGCTAGAAAAGAGGAGGATTTAGCTACCAAAAACTTAGCACTGACTAAACTTCAGTCATATCAGAACAAGGCCATTGATGCGATTGATGCTTCAAAAGAAGAGGTACGGCCCCTTCAACTTGAAATTAACTATAGAGACAACGTTCTTTCCTAGTGGGAAGAGTATGGCTTTTATGCTGAGGATGAAATTTTTGCTCTTCATGCCTAGGTTGAGGAAGTGAATGTGAAAGAGGTCGCTTTGACAACGAAAGAGACTCCGGCTCAAGCCAAGGAAGCTGAGAAGTCTGCCTTTCAAGACCAGTCCAAGAGGATTAAAGAACTAGAAGCGGCCCTTCGTCGGAAAGACGAGTTAGCCAAGAAATCTGCAAAAAACATGGCTAGTGGTCAAACTGCCCTGTCTCAAGTTTTTGATCTTACCATGATCTTTTTTTTTTTTTACTTTGTTGATTTAAATTCAAGCTCCCCTATTGAGGCCTCGTTATTATTGTAAAGCGAATGAGGCTTTGAGCCGACGGTCTGTAAGGCCTGCCATGTCCATTCCTCTTACCCTTCATGCTGCAAGACAACAATCAGACATTCGGGGTTTTCTTATCCAGGAGCCGTCGTTGGGGAGAATCGAAGGTAAATGCAGCGCTTTTAGGGTGTCGCCAGCAAAGGAGTTGACCAAGATACCCTTATCAATTGGTACAGGACTCCAGCATCTCATCCTGACTTAAGACGCCTCCATCCTCAGTTTCTTTTCAACCTTGACAAGGTAATCATGTCCCGGGAACATGATCTAAGAAAACCTAAGGGGAGACCATGGGTACCTCATCCAGTAAAAGGCCAAGGAAACTTTGCTGCAATCTTGAGAGACGAGCGAGTTCCGGTGAACCTGTCTATGGATGAAGTCCACCGCACTGAGTCCATCTAAGGAGAAAATGAGGAATGGCTGACCAAGTGTGACCTTTTGGTGGGTTCGGTCCAAGAGGGGAGTGCTTGTTATCCGAAATGTGGTGACCGCGGCCTTCGTGTGCATCCTGCTCCCAAATTTGAAGACTTGAACCCTCCCATCGAGGAGTTCCAATATGAACCTCCCTTGGATGAGGATCAATCCGAGTACAACATTTGCTTATGTTTTTGACATCCTTTTGATTCCTATGTTATAACATTGATTTTTTAATATTTTATGCTTGGTTTGTATTTAAATGTGTCTTACGTACCCGCGATGTTGCTTTGTTGTTTTGCACTTGATTTTTGATGAACGTCTTGTTCAATCAATGCACTTTGTTCATGATCAAGCTGACTGAGTCATGATTCTTCATGTCCCCCAGTTAGTCAAGTGTTGGCGTTGGACTTTAGAGAGAGATAAGAAGATATGAGATGTCCTCTAAAAATAGATCTGAGATTAGGTATCCTCCAGAGAGAGATCCAGGGCACGATTATGGCTTTAGAAAGGAGATATCATAATCCGCAGATTCCAGATACTGCGTGGCTATGTCCGCGAGGAACCATAATGCTCCAACTTACTCGCTGAGAAAGCGCGACCAGGTTCTCCAGAGCATAGCGTGCTGCTTTCATAGATAGTGATGCGCTATCGGGTCCTCTGGAGAGAGATCACAACGAGTCGACTTACTCATTCCGGGTGTATGACTACATTCGTATGATTATAGAACGCACCGACTTATTCCCTGAGGAGACGTGGTTAAGTTATCATGGTGTAGCTCTCCGACTTCGAGGTGCGTGGTCAGGTCCTCCGGAGAAAAACCATGACGCCCCAGCTTCGATGTGTGTGACTAGGTTTGCAGGTTACCAGAATGCGCCGGCTTAGTCCCGAAAGATGTGTGGTCTAGCCCTTTGAGTACCATAGCTCTCTGGCTTCGAGGTGCGCGGCTAGGTCCTCAAGTTATCCGAACACACCGGGTTACTCACTAGGGAGGCGGGGTCAGAGCCTTCAGAGCCATAGCGCTCTGGCTTTGGGGCGCGTGACATGTCCGCAGGGGTCCATAACAGCACCGACTTATTCCTGGAGGATGCGTGATTAGGCCACTAGGTGCCATGTACTCTGGCTTCAGGTTGCGTGATCAGGTTCCAGCAGCGGGAGACCATAATGCTCCGACTTCAAGGTGCGTGGATAGTTTCCAGCTGCGGGAGACTGTAACGCTTTGGCTTCAAGGTACATGGCTAGGTTCCAGCGGCGGAAGACCATGGCAATCCGGCTTTAGTGGGTGGCTAGGTCCGTTGGTTACCAGAACGTGCTGGCTTAGTCCTCGAGGATGCATGGTTTGCCCCCTTGGACTCATAGCATGCCAGCTTCATGATGCGTGGCTAGGTCCTCAGGAATCCTTAACACACCGGCTTACTCTCTAAGGAGGCAGGGTCAGGGCCTTCAGAGCCATAGCGCTCCGGCTTACCTTTCAGTACGATGCGGGACCAGGTTCATTGATATCCATAATGCTCCGGCTTACTCACTGATAAAGGCGTGGTTGGGGACCCTTACGGAACCGTAGTGCGCGCGGCTTACACGTTTGGTAGGTACATGGTCAGGTCATCCGGAGAGAAGCCGTGACTCACCGATTTTATAAGGATTGATACGTGGCCAGGTCCTCCGGAGAGAAGCCGTGGCGCGCCGGTTTACTAGCTCCAACAATGCATGGCCAGGTTCTAATAGAGGGAGACCGTGACGCGTCGACTTATTCCAGAACGCGGGGTCAAGTTTCAGCTGAGGGAGATTATGACAACCCGACTTTATTCCTTAGAAATGATACGTGGTCGGGTTTTCCAGAGAAATACCACGACGCTCCGTCTTGCACGTTCCAGAATGCGAGATCAAATCCTCTAGAGAGCGATCATGATTCATCGACTTATCCCACTTAAAATGCTGCTTAAGTCCTTCAGAGAGCGACCATGACAGACCGACTTATTCTTATAAGAAGATAAGAAAAAAGTAGGAGAAGAAGTTGCATCCTCAGAGTCTTCCTGCAAAGCACACATGAACCAAACGACTTATCAAATTCATTGATTGGGATATTTTACAAGTACTTGATTTTAGAATTTCAAACACATTGTATCTATCAAAAGTAGAAGTTTTTAAGATTATCCGCATGCCAAGGATTGGGGAGTGGTATGCCTTTCTGCGTTTCCAACCAGTAAGTTTCGGGTCTTACCACCTGAACCACTCGATAAGATCCTCCCCAATTTGGAGCTAACTTACCGCCCTTAGGTTGTATCCCAGCTGCTTCGTACTCCCTGAAGACCCAATCTCCTACCTGGAATTCTCGAGGTCGTACTCGCGCATCATGGAAACGTTTAACTAATTGCTTCCGGGCAACTAGCATCACTACAGTAGCCATTCTCCTTTCTTCTACAAAATCAAGGTCAGCAAGTCGGGATCTTATGTTTCCTTCTTCATCATACCCTTCCGTTAGCACGGTCAACATAATGTGTTCGACTAGGAGGACTGCTTCTGATCCATACACGAGCTGGAATGGAGTTTCTCCTGTTGCTTCCTTAGGGGTAGTCCTCAAGGACCAGAGAATTAGATGGAGCTTTTCGCACCATTTGTTGTGATGATCCTCAATGGTCTTCTTTAGTCCTCCAATGATTGTTTTGTTGGCCGCTTTTACTTACCCATTGGACTTGGGGTGAGCTACCGAGGACTTCCAGTGAGATACTTCATAATTGCTACACATGTTATTAAACTTCTCATGAAACTACGTTCCATGATCAGATACTATGGCTTGGGGAAGGCCATATCGGAAGAATATCCTCTCAGACGAGTTCCATAATACAACTTTGGGTCCTGGTGGAGAGAGCTCTGACTTCGATACACTTGGTGAAATAATCAACCACTACCACCACATAAGTCTTTCCCCTTGACCTGGGAAAAGGTCCAATCAGATCCATTCCCCACATGGTGAAGGGCCATGTGACGAGGAGAGAAGATAATTCCATAGCTGGCGCTCGGGGAATGTCCGCGTGGATCTGATAATCCAGACATGTCTTCACGTACCACTCTGAGTCTTTTTGGATGGATGGCCAATGATAACCCTAGCGGGGGACCATTTCTAGTAAAGTTTTCGTGCCTGGGTGATGCCCGCAGACCCCACCATGAATTTCTTTAAGGACTTCGGCTGCTTCCTCGGGATAAAGACAACGCAACAGAGGTTTGAATGTGGTTGACTTCCGATACAACTTCCCATCTGTGACACTAAATCTGGCCAATCTTCTCACAATAGAATTTGTCTCCGCTGAATCATCGGGAAGCTTCTAATCTACCAGGTAGTACAGGATGTCATCGATCCAAGTCCTTGAGCCTTCTCGGATAGGAAAGACTCTGATTGGAGAAATAATCGTTGGGGCCCTCTAAATTTTTACCTGCATATCAGAAGGAATAATATCGTATTCATGGGATGCCAATTTTGAAAGAAAATCTGCCTCAGTTTTGGCTTCTCGGGGGATTTGCCGTATATTACAGTAATCGAACTGCTCCACCAGAGTTGCTACTCGATCCCAGTACTTTTGCAAAGTGGGGTCCCGTACTCCATACTCCTCCCAGATTTGATCCACAACGAGTTGTGAATCACATCTAACTTCCAAGACTTTGACCTTCAACGATATCGCCATTTCCAACCCTACAACAAGTGCTTCAAATTCTGTCTGGTTGTTGGTCACTTTGAATTCCAGTCTGAGCGCCCAAGTTTCTTTAAAACCCTCCGGGGAGGTGATCATGATTTCGGCTCCTCCCCGGCCGCTATTTGAGGATTTGTCTACGTAAAGTATCCAGAGATCATCTAATGCCGCTTTCTTTTCTTTTGGGGTTGGGCTTATCCCCCAGCTTCTTTTTCAGGATCAGACGCCTTTGGAACAACTTCAGTGATGTGAGTATCATCATCATCAATTGGCTCCGTGAAGTTACACTCAACGATGAAATCCGCTTGAGCCTGCCCTTTGATGGATGTTTTGGGCTCGAATCTGATATCATAAAAAAATAGGCGCACTGCCCACTGTGCTAGTTTGCCGCCGAAATCTCCATCCATGACTTTCTTCAAAGGAGCATCTGTGATCACAGTAATAACGTGAGCTTCGAAGTATAGACGGAATTTTATGCTTGCCTGATATAGCGAGAAAGCTAGTTTCTCAATTTTGGAGTAGTTGAGTTCTGAATGTCCCAGGGCATGGGAAACGTAATATATAGGCTTTTGAATCTTCCCTTCTTCCTTTACTAGCACAATAAAGACAGGCCTATCTGACGCTACAAGATAAAGTTGGAGGATGTCCCCCGGCTTGGGAATTGTTAGTCGAGGCAACTCCACTAGATGTTGCTTGAGCTCTTTGAATGCCTGACTGCACTCAGGGTTCCACTCAAAAGTTTTACCTGTACTTTTAAGAGATTTGAAGAATAGAAGACTTCGCTCGGCTGCTCGGGATATAAACTGGTTAAAGGCCGCTGTCCGCCCGGCTAGCTGCTGAACTTGCTTTAGACCGGTTGGCTCCCCCATGTTGATGAGAGCCTTGATTTTATCTGGATTTGCTTCAGTTACCGTCTCGCTAACGATCATTCCCAAAAACTTCCCGACTCTGACCCCAAAAGAACACTTTGCGGGATTCAGCTTCATCTGGTATTTTTGGAGAGTTTGAAAAGTTTCTCGAAGGTCCTCTAGATGAGAGTCTTCCTTCGGAGTTTTGACCAAAATGTCTTCAACATAAACTTCAAGGTTCCTTCTGATCTGGTCGGCGAAAACCTTGTTCACCACACGCTGGTAAGTTTCCCCAGCATTCTTGAGTCCGAAAGGCATCACAACATAACAGAAAATGGAATCAGCCGCTATGAAGAATGTTTTTCCTTGATCCTCCGGGTACATTCTGATCTGATAGTACCCCAAAAAAGCATCTAAGAATGAGAGATACTAATGTCCCGCGGTAGAGTCCACCAACTTGTTGAGGTTCAGGAGGGGATAATCATCTTTAGGACATGTCTTGCTAAGGTTGGTATAGTCAACGGACATCTGCCACTTGACATTTGATTTCTTGACCATCACCACGTTGGCCATCCACTCTGTATATTGGATTTCCCGGATGAATCCTGCATTTAGGAGCTTTCTGACCTCCTCCTTGATGGCATTTCTCCTTTTATTTCTTATAATTTCTCCTCTTTTGCTTAACTGGGACTGATCCCGGGATGATATCAAGTCGGTGCTCAGAGACCTCTGGATCGATTCCAAGCATATCAGCTGGAAGCCAAGAAAACACATCTGTGTTTTCTCTGAGCAAGGCTGCCAGCTCCCTCTTCTCTTCAACAGGGAGTCTTTTTCCAATCTTAGTGACTTTGGTTGGATCAGTCTCGTCAAGAGGTAAATCCTTGGTTTTATCTCTGGCTTCTGGATGCACATCTTGATCCCTCTGGTCGAGGTCCTCCAGAGTTGCCTCGACCTGAAAGCATTTTATGACGTCATCTTCCTCGTCCACGGCTTCTTCCACATCGTCTCCCTCTTCCCCGATGGTGGGGTAAAACGCTCTAAGAATTACTTCTTCGTCTGCCAGAAGAGGATCCGAGCTTGTGGATGATGGAGAATCGGAGTTCATGCTCGGATCAGGCAATCGAGTCCCTAAAAAAGTGGATCCAGGAATTCGGTCTAGATCTCGCTTCTTTCCTATCGAAATTCCCTTGCAAGCCTCCCAATTTCTGTCGACGACCGATTCCACGCGAGATTCGGTTAGATCTGTGTCGTTTGCACCTTCGTTGTGAATTGTTGATGATGAGGCTAGCGTCGCGACCGTTCGAGTGGTTTGAGCGACTCTTCTGTGAATCATCCTTGCCATTTGTGAGAGCACAAGTTTCTTGACAATCTACTCCCATCGAGAATGCGACTTTCAAACGTTCCCGGCAATGGAACCAACTGTTTGAGCCTTTTTCTGTCGGAGACTCGAACACATGAGA
>JAYMTA010003062.1:0-15039 GCA_036897625.1 Pelargonium cotyledonis | reverse complement strand
GTACTTTCTTTCTTTGCGATTTGCAATTCGATTTGTCATCTTGAATTTGTTTGATCTTATATTGGCTGGAAACAAACTGTTAAATTCATGCTCTTTAAGTCCATATATAAACTTCTGCTGATTTCGATTTACACATGCGGACAAACACAAACAGATATTTTATTCACTTCCATTATCTGCATGACTGCATGCATAATATATATTCGAATGTTGTTGATTCTATGGTCTCTCAATTGAATCACCTCTGCAGCTGGCCGAGCTGGCTGGCTTGAGTACTGCCCTACTGTCAGGCAGTAAGTTAACACAGCGGCACAAATTGAATTATGGCGCTATACCAGCTCTTGACTGCATAAGATTTATAGATGGCACTGTACATCTTTTAGGATTCTTGAAATTAATCCTTATGACAAGGATTTTGATTCTATACTGAAAATTTTTATGCCAAACCCTATTGATTTTGTTTTCTTATTTTTAGTGCACTCCCTCTGATATCAAACTACCTTGAAAACCTAAGTACTGTCCTCACTGTAGAAAATAGTCTCACTTTGATTTATTATTGTTCATGAAACATGTATATTTTGTTCATTCTATTATGTGTATGCGTTACATATATTTGAATGTAGTTGAATCTATGCTGTCTCGATCGAATTACCTTTGCAGCTGGCCGAGCTGGCTGGCTTGAGTATTGCCAGGCAGTAAGTTAACACAGCGGCACAAATTGAGATAGGGCGCTATACCAGCTCTTAACTGCATTAGATTTAGCAGTGAAGATAGATGGTGCTCTACATCTTGAAACATATCGTATACGATCCAGATTTTGATTCTATATGAAAAAGTCTTCTTGCATTGAATCTTTATTGATTTCGTTATCTTGTATAGCTTACTTCCTCTGATGCGTATTGGATTGTAGTATATAGTTTGCAACTCTGCGAGTACTGATTGTTTATGAAGCTTCGGGCAATTGTAAAATTTAGCGTTTGCAACTTGCGTAGCTTCTGTACTGCATTTTTTCCGCATGAGATTCAGTGGGTTCATGAGAATTTTTGATAACTCAGGCATGATGTTTGACATGGAAGTGTATTGAACAAACTCATGAACTCACTTTCTGAGATATTTAGAGAGTTTGTGCTGTGTATGCTCTGTATAATATGTTCCTTTTGTTTTCCTTCTCTTAGTTGCTAGATTGAAAGTGTTTACAATATGTTGGGAACATTTTTTATTCCTCTCTCCATTTCAAAGTATATGTTGCTTTTTTATTTATAGAAAAATTCAACAGTTAGTTATGCGATGAATTGTCAATAATATTTTTACGACATGTGATCATGAGAATATTAGAGGGAATGTATTCATATTCTTGTCTTTAGTTTTTTTTTTTAACATAAACATCAACAATCATTTTGAGACATAGTCAAGATATATAACATTCATTTGTAAGTTACATGTAAAAAATATTTTGTATAATAAATTACAGTTAAAATAAAATCTCACCTGTACAAACTATATCACATCTTTAACTTTAGTTTATGTCTCAATTTCATATCGAACGTGAGAATAAGTATTTCTACTCGTAAAGCCGTGGAAAATGTTGGAAATATAGCCAAAGTGTAAAATAAATTCTTGATCTCTATTATTTATTTAAGATCTATGAAATAATCTGTTGTAATATTTTTTTTGACGGGAAATAAGCAATTTTCATTAATAGAAAGTAGAACCAATACAACGGAAGGAAAAATAATCAAAACTAGGTATTATCGATACTAGACTGATTTCCAACCTAAAGAAAACTAAAGCATAAACGAGAGAACACCCAATTCTCAAGACTTGAATCCATATACTAAAAATTATGTACTCTTTTGATTTGAGTACTAACCAATAATCCAAATCAGGTGTACTGAGAAAATTCTCTCCCGATCTATCGATCTCAACTTACATGTGACCTTATTCTATCTTCCAGACTGATATTTGCCATAGCTGCAAACTTCGATGGTGATGTCAATTCTCTAAATCATCCACTGTCAACGCCCTAATCAACACTTGCCGAATCGTGGCCGCCACATACTAAAACCCTAGCCGCCTTGTACTAAAACCCTAACCGCCTTTTATTGCCATGCAAGCAATACTCTCAAAGAAAGAACGACCACACCCAAGTGACTAGCGCCGCCGTCTCAAAGAAGCCGCAGCAATCTTTATAAGCTTCGTGAAATTTATTACACTGTAACAACAATGGCGGCATTAACCCGAATACCCAAACTGCCCCTAACACCCCTCGCTTCCTTATCTTCCATCGCTCGCCTCCTCTGCTCCGGCGCCGCCTCCAACGCCATATCCGGCGAGCCCTCACCTCCGGTCCCCTCCGACGAACCTAGCAATGCGCGATGGGCGACAGTGGGCTGTCAAGGAGTCGGCAGAGCCACATACGCGCGCCGTCTCTCCAGAATCCTCGGCGTCCCTCACATCTCCGTCACCGATCTCCTCCGGCCCCAGCTCTCCGAAATGGGTCCCGTATTTTTTAAGGTTCGCGAGTGTGAACTTCTGTATAAAGAGGTCGTTGCAGTGAAAACTGTAGAATGAGTGAAATTGATTGTGTCGCTTTTGTTCTTTGTTTGTTGCAGATTTCGAGGCTTATCGAGGAAGGCGATCCGGTCTCGGACGAATTGGTGATGAGATTGTTGTATACGAGACTTCAAGAGCGAAGAAATAAAGACGGATCTGGGTTTAGAAATAAAGGCGAATCTGGGTTTCTCATCCATGGCTTTCCATACTCAGTTGAACAAGCGGTGAGCAATTTTTTTCTTTGTTCTTGTTAGTGTTATAATTAGCATGTTTGGGCTCACACATTTCGGAATAGTACCCAACAAATTTAGTAATTGTGTTGTGTTCGTGACGTATGATTAATTGTTTGTGTTGTGACACGCTCAACTCGCCAAATACACACTAAAAGGTATTAGTGTAAATTAAGCCTAATAATGTGGCAAACATGGTCGTGACACACGGGTTGAATAGTGTTGTGTCAATTGTGTTGGTTTTATCCTGCATAAGGTTGTGGATTGTGTTTGTGTCAATGTGGCTCGTTTAGTTACGTGTTCGTGTTGGGTCTTGAGCACACAATTAACCTTCAACATGACACAAACACGACTCATGTATGAATTGACAGCTCTAATCTCATTGGCGGCTTATCATAAGCCAAAAAGTTTTCGGCTTTGGCTCCTTGCTCTGTGTTTTTATATATGGAGAGTGAGTGAGAGAGAATTGTTGTAATTGTATTTAATTGGGTTTATATATTTTGTCCATGGTTCTTGTGTTTTCATGGAAAGAAAGTATTTCTGTAATTATATATGAATTGGGTTGTTTTTTTTTTTTTTTTTTTTTTTTCCCCCAAGGAAAATGAGGTTCTGGCCTTTGGGTTTTTGAGAGTTGGGATCGTTGTTGTAGACTTGTAGTAATCTCTGATTTTTTTTTTTTCATGTGACAATATGATTTTTGGTTTGTGCTTTTCAGGAATTGTTGCAAGGGTTCACTGACATTGACCTCTTTGTTAATCTCAAGCTCCCGGAACATGTGTTGGTTCAAATGGGCGTTGGTGTAAGAGTTTGCAGCGAGTGTCAAAAAGTTTTCAATGTCACCTCCATTGATGTGAAGGAGGGTGAGAACGGGAATCCTGCAATTCGTATTGATCCTGTTCTCCCCCCTGAAGATTGTATGTCGAAGCTTACAACTGAGGAAGATTGCGATGAAGAATCTGTGAAAGAAAGGCTTCGTGAATACCAGGACAAGGTATCACTCTCAGTTCTCTTCTTAGATTTATTATTGATGCACAATTCTAATTCTATGACTTGTAAGTTGGAAATGCATTATCTGAACATGTAAATGAAGGGCGTTTTGTTAGCTTCAAAGCTTGAGTTTGAAGTTAAATTTTTGGTAGAATGTATCCTCCAACAATTATGGAAAGAAGTGAAGTACAAAAATCATCTTAACTTTGCCTTTGATGCGTAGACAGTACTCTCTAATTTTGTAAAATCTTTTGGAACTCTAAGAATGAATGTATACATATTCTTAGGCGTCATGTGCCCAATTTCCAACTATAGTCTTCAATTCAATCAACTATACGCAATGTGCATGATTAGATTTGCTCTGCATGCAGCGTCTAGATTTGATAATCCTATTATGAACCGTCGAATGGCTGAACTGAATCGCTAACTTAAGCTGTACATGATTAGGGTAGTGGAGATGAGAATGCTTATACGGTTGTATGTTACTGTGGTCAGTTGATAGACAAGACTGATAAGGTAAGGCATTAAGCAATTGGAGGAAAAGCTAGGGTCCTCCAAATGAAGGTCTAAGATGGTTCTGACTTGTGTTGTGTAGGAGGCCTAATAACCCGTGCAAAAAGGCGAGAGAGTTCGATTGAAAGTAAAAACTTTTAGCCGGAAGCCAAGTTTCTTTGGAAATAAATAATAAGAAACGACATAGTAATAGTAAAGGATATAGATTAGCTCTAGATAGGATGGTGTAGAAAATGAGAATTTTATAGTATCCCATATAGTTTTGCTAGAGAGTGCATGTAGCTGACCCCAACTTAGCACGTGATAAAGGCTTGTTGGTTATCGTCATTGTTGGTTGTGATTTACCGAAGGAACTCATTTGTGTAAAATGGGTATTATGTTTCGACTTTCACAATGTTTACATATTAGTTTCTTGTTGCTAATTTGTTTAGCAGTGTCATGTTGAATAATATGATAATATAGTGTTTGTATTCTCGTTTTTCTCCAGAGACAACCAGTTGAGGACTTCTACAGACTTCGAGGAAAACTGGTAGATTTTGATCTGTCGGGTGGAGTCTCACAATCTTGGTCGAGGTTTCTTCAAACTCTAAATCTTAATGATTCCGAAGGACAAGATTCTTTCGAACAATCTGCCAAGAGGGTGTGTGGGGCTCCTAAGGCTAATTAGGACCCTCCTGGGCTTTTAACTGGTTTCTTTTTGTGTAGTCTAATCTAAATATAGAGTAGACATATATAGATAGAGATACATGTTAACTTGACTTATGGCATGCCTTAACAAGTACTTTTAGATAGCCTAAATGCCTAATATTATGTTAGGAACATAAAAAAATAGAATTGACTTGACAGAGAATTTTACATTATCAAGTTTCTTGTTAATGTCTCAGTGATTCTTTGGTTTTTGATATGCAAACTATATATACATAGATAGCAAGTGTACATGGAATGTGTAGTTTGTTTAGTAGCATCATTGTGAATCCCGACTATCATCAAAGCAATTGGTTTAATGTGTTTGTTCCTCAAGGTGTCTTTCGTTCGAGACTCGATTGGTACGCTTGCTTATGAAAAAAAAAAATCATTGTGAATCCTGTGTGTGGCTTGGAGATATGTGTTTGTCTTTTCTTTTATGTTGTTGTAAACCATCTAGTGTCTGACCACCCGTATTGGATGTAGACTAATTTGAATTCGATCTGAAGACCGTAAGGGCGACAAAGTCTTGCTAAGTATTTGGGTGACCCGACTCATTTACATTCAATTTGAAGGGGATCACAAAGACAATAAAACTCTTCCTAATGACTTTGATTTCAGAGAATACACTACAAGAAAATCACCCCCTACTTCCGACGCTGAAGATTTCCGGCGGAATAACCGCCGAAAAAACTGTCAGAATTTTGAAATTTCAAACTTTCCGACGGAATTTCCGACGCCAATGTCAATCGGAGTAAAAACCGTTGGAAATTCTGTCGGAAACGTTTCCGACGCCATTGCCGTGGAAAATTCCGTCGGAAGTATACAAATTTCTTGTAGTGATATATGATAAGCCAACCAATTTGTTGTTATGTGAGTGGTTGGGCTAAGGCAGGAGGGTCCAATCAACACTCAACACTCAACACTCATTGGATTTTGTCTTTAGGGAATGAAAATAAATATCTAAACTATGTTGTAAAGAGAAAGGTAAGAGAATTATATGTTTAATGGCTAAGCTTTTAATTGTTTTTGGAATGTGCCCAACTTGTGAAGGTTGATAGTTACATTGTGAAGTGAAATGTATTAATTTGATATGAAATGGGGATTATAAAATGTCATGCATTATTGTTCCATTTTGACCTATAACATATTAAATGTTTTTGTTTTATTTGTATTTTTACCTTATTCAATTTTACTCTAATAATTATGCCGCGTGAGATTTTATTTCAATTCTCATCTTTAATTTGGTAGCAAAATACGTCAGAACAGTAGAATTACGTTGATGTGAAATTTAAGAACAAAACATATCAAAGTGTCGTGACGTGGAATTTCATGTAAACGTATTTTGACAGAATTAAAGACGAGAATAAAATATATTGAATGTGACAAAGTTTCTAATAAATTTGAAGATTGGATTATACATAAACTTGAAGAAATAATTATCTCAAATTTTGATATTATACATCGAAGGTCGACCCATCACCTAAAAATGAGAATAACTCAATAACATATAGAGTACCTTTTATTATTATTATTATTTTAAATTGTATGAAGTGAAGACCTCCTGTAGAAAATGAGCTCCTAAAATAGTCGTGTAGAGAATTTTTTAAGCAAGATGTCTATCACAAACAAATTTATTCAAACAAAGAGCTTATTAATTTATTGTACCCGTCTTCCTTTTATTTTTATTTTGGCAGAGACAATAAAATATCACCGTAATTATTTAAACGTTTTCGAAAGTCTCTTTATATGATATCTTACACGTGAGAGCTTATTAATTTATTGTACCCGTGTTCCTTTTATTTTCATTTTGGCAGAGACAATAAAAGATCACTGTAATTATTTGAACGTTTTCTAAAGTCTCTTTATATGATATCTTACACGTGACTTATTAAAACATCTTTTAAGTATAAAAAATAACAATAAAGAAATGATCCAACATACACATGGCATTGTTCTTTGAAGAGTTGTATTAGCACTAAGCCTAGATATTTTATTATCACAATTTTATTTTTATTTTTTTGGTTTTAAATAATCACTTGAAAATTGGAAGCTTTCTCAGATATTTTTTTGTCATTCAATTGTCTTTTCAAAGTAAGATAGGGGTAGTTTCGTCATCTCAGAAGCTCAGCGCCGTTAACACTATGTGTTGCTGAAAAAACAAACGCCCAGTTAACGTCCGTGAAAACGGAGCTTCAGTTCACTACACTCGACTTCCCAGCGAGCGCCACGTGTCCTCGGGCAGATCTACAGATCTCGCACAAGTCCCTGAGCCATCGGCTTTAGATTTTGTCCAGCTCAGCAGACCCCGGCCCCACCACAATTGCCACGTGTAAGTCTCCCGTATCCTACGTGGCACTTCCCGACCTCCATTTTGTAATATCTAAAATAGTCCCCTTCTCCTCCACAGCTTCTTCCCCAAATATCGGTTCTCTGTAAATACCCTAATTTTCAGTCTCTCAGCTTCCAGAATCAGTCAACGACGAGCTTCTTTGCTTAATTTTTGTTTTTGTGAAACATTTTCGTGTTTCCGTACAGTTCATGTTGTGAATTTAATTGATATATTTTTTTTTTGTGTAATGGTTATTTTTTCACTGCTGTTTGGTTCGAATCGATGGAGCTTGATAATGGTGGTTAGTGAAGCTCTGAAGGTGAGTGTATTGAATTCAACTTCAATCTTCTTTGTTTTCATTTCCTGTGGTAAAAATTCCTTTAAATTTCAGTTTCGGTTTATTTTGTATTTAGTTTCATCTGTTTGAAGTGGTGTATTGGTAGATCAATGTTTATGCTGTACTGGAAGTCTGCTTAGGGTTTGAATTTTGCTTTAAAAGTATGTATTTTTGTGGGAATGTTGAATTTTGGAGGTTCTTATCTCAGGAAGTGTTTTTTTTCCCTATAATTTTGTGTAGTATCTGCAGGTAGTTTAGGTTATATTGAGGTTCTTAAAAATTTGAAGAACTGTCTGTTTTGATATTGTTTTGGATTTTCTAGTGTTTGTCTGTGACATTCTGCTCTGCTTTGCTCTTGTATTGACAGGGTGAAATTGCTTTGTTGACTTTCAAGTCATTTTTATAATATTTGGAATTCGACTATGGATTTGCTTATTTGGGATTGAGTAGTTGCGTCTCATCTGCTGAGGTTGGGTTTCTTGAAGAGAATGCTATGTGCTATGCTTCTTACAGATTGAGGACGGGATTTCGGCGTTTCGATCTGCGGACCTTGTTATAGGTCTTCTTGAATTTAGTTGCAGGAAGTGTCCCAATGAATGTGGATAATAATGCGAACATCGAGTCGGTGGCTAAGGAACAAGAGTCATTAGATGAAGATGAGTTGAAAAGCCATGAAATTGCTGAAGATGTGAAGGACATGCATGAAGGGGCAGTTCAAGCCCCATCTGTTCTGCAGGTTCCTCAGCAACAGCCTCAGGGAACATCGGTTTGTTGGGAGAGGTTTCTTCGCCTTAGATCTCTCAAGGTTCTGCTTGTGGAAAAAGACGATTGTACTCGCCATGTAGTTGCTGCGCTGCTTCGAAATTGCAGTTATGACGGTTAGTATATCATACCGTATAACACTTTTATGTTTTAACAAAAAAGAAAGTAAAATTTGCCACTTCACAATCCCTGAATCATTGGCTCAGGGTATGTGCGAGCATGTTGTTACGTTGACATGCCCCACAATTGAGCACAAACTTTGAGTCAAGCCAGCGTTGGGCCTGTGCCGCTGACATTTGCCAAGTTGGAGGCTTCCGCTAATTATCACTGTCCATGTGTGTAAAAACTGTTGATGTCTGTAGGCACTTGTCTCCATTCAGTGTATTGTAATTTTGTTCTATAGTGAATTAGTTATTTCTCAAGTATTTTACATAGTTATCTTATCTATTGCATGTATGAATCACTTCATAGCCTTCCTACTCTATATGTGTATTTTCTTGCTTTCAACATTTGTTTTGGTATTGTCAGTTATTGAAGCAGCAAATGGATTGCAAGCATGGAAGATACTAGAAGATCAAAGCTATCATATTGATCTTGTCTTGACTGAGGTAGCCATGCCTTTCGTGTCAGGCATTGGTCTCTTATCAAAGATCGTGAACCACAAAACACGGCATAATGTTCCAGTGATAAGTAAGTTCATTATGCTTATTTCTCTAGCATAATGATGGGTTTAAAAGTATGGTTATTTTGCTATGATATTTCTTTGCGATTAGATGTTTTTAACTGTTGTTTCTCTGAGATTTGTTTGCAGTGATGTCATCTCATGATTCAATGGGTTTAGTCTTTAAGTGTTTGTCGAAAGGTGCTGTTGACTTTTTAGTGAAGCCTATACGAAAGAATGAGCTTAAGAACCTTTGGCAGCATGTGTGGAGGAGATGCCATAGTGTGAGTTTCTCTAACTTGTTACTCTAGATTTTAAACTTCCTAGCTCCTACCATGACCTAATCTGGAACTTTATTTAACCTGGTCTACTCTTTTCGAAATATAAAAGTTTGAGCATGCTTCACTATTTTGTGCCTTTCTTCAATTTAATTTTATGGTGTAATATTACATCAGTCTATATTAGATCATCAAATATGCATTAGTATTATTTATTATTTTTATTTCATGAATTGATTCATTTTTATCAGATTATATCTTAATTGTTGTTATTTGTTTAATCAATGATGCATTTCTTCTCTTCAGTCTAGTGGCAGTGGGAGTGAAAGTGGCACACAAACGCAAAAATCTGTAAAATCGAAAAGTGTTGAGAAGTCTGATAATAACACAGGCAGCAATGATGAAGATGACAATGATAGCATGGGCTTGAACGTTGGGGATGGAAGTGATGATGGGAGTGGCACTCAGGTATGACTAATCTTTAGTGAATTACTAGTGACAATGCATAAAAAGGTGAAAAAGGCGCATCATCTAAATTGTGTTTTCTACTCTATCTCATACATATGATCATTATGTCTGATTAATGTCACAAGGTTACGGTCTTTATTTTTGGATAAATAGAATTGTTGTGTTTCATTTGAAGTCTATGAACATTTGTTTCTTCACAGCAATATGTGCTTATGAATTACATAACTGTTGCAGAGCTGGATTTATGCATTTCTTCATTAATAACAATCCAATTTGGATAGCTGTTTACTCTTACATGTAGAACTGTGAATACGTAGGAAAATAGCAGTGATTCATTCAGGCCTTTGTTTGCACTCTTGGAAGATAAATATAGCCTGCTGATACTACGGAAAACGTGATGTAAATATAGACCAGTTGTTGAATCACACCTCCTAAGATTTATTGGCAATCTCCAATCATGTTAGCGCTTCTTCCAATTTGTAGATTGTAGCACTGTTTTGCGATTTTGGTGAAGAATCTTGTCGGATTTGCATGCCCGTGCCCCTATTTTATCTTCCTCTTCTTTTTTTTTTAATTAATGGGATTGCTATAACTTAGCTTGTATGTTTAATGTTAACTTGCATTGTTAATGACTTGTAATGACTAATGCATGTTGAAAATGGAGTTGATTGAAACTATTATCGTTTTCAATTTGTAATGAAGACAGTGTGGATTTTATTGGCATGTCTGCTGTTAATTTTAACTTCAATATAATTAGAAACTACAATTTCATACTCGAAGTAGTGTTTTATGTTTTTTTTTTTGAAATGGCGAACCACGTGTCTATATTGTATCCTATGTCCGTGTCCAAATTGCTGCTTCATGGAAGTCTTACAAGGGACATAAACTCTTGCACACATGCCTGAAACATGTCATTGACTTGTTAAATATGCAGAGTTCGTGGACAAAACAAGTTGCTGAAGCTGAGAGCCCTCGGCCAATGGTTCAAAGGGATCAAATAGCGGAATGTCCTGATAGCACTTGTGCCCAAGTTATCCACTCAAATGCTGAAACTTCTGTCATCAAACAGGTCCCTGTGACTTCAGCAAGGGTGTGCCAAAAACAAGAACATGGTATACTTGACAGTATTTCACATGTGTGATCCATTTGATTTGCTCTTAATTTTTCTCTTCATCTCTTTTATTTCATTCATTTTCTTACCATAACATTCTAGGTGTAATTGTGTATTTCTTTTCTCTTATATCAGATAATGTTTTAAGGAGTAAAGAATTGAAGATAGGCTCACCTGGAGGCATAAATCTGCAACTTGACTGCCCAAATGATGTTGTACAAAATAATGTGCTGGTGATTGGCCGCTGTCAATTCAGTGAACAAATAGATAATGTAAAGGATGACCTTCATACTGAGAGCCCATTAAGTAAATGTAGCTGTGAAACCCCTAATCTGGTGGATGTTATTACCAACACTACTAATCTCCAGACAGACACCACTGGGCTTGAGGGTCCAAATAAACTCCCCAAGATCTCAGATACTAATGATGATGCCGCTGCTAGTAAAGAACTACTGTATCTTGAACTAAGTCTGAAGAGAATTAGAGGAGTTAAAGACGTTGAGACTACTGTGCAGGAAGAGCGCAATGTTTTGAGACGATCAGACTCTTCAGCCTTCTCAAGGTATAATAATAGAAGTAGAAACTATAGTTTTATTGTCGTACTGGGATTTTGAAATATATCTTATCTACTGTCTAGTGTAATCCTAAAAACCAAGAATTTGTCATTAGTTTATTGTCAATTGTTTTGCAGATACAATACAGCCCCAAATGCAAAGAAACCTTATGGTGGAAACCTTGGAAAAAGTGTTCCTCATTCAAATGGTGATCCTCCAAATCAATTCTCTAATGCGGGTAGCAATAACATAGACATGGGTTCGACTACTAATAAAGTTTGTAACAAGCCATTGGTAATGAAGAATAAGTCGGTAGCATCATCCTCTGTCAAAGGCCTGAGCCCATCATCTGCATTCCAGCCGTTGAAAAATGACATTTCATGTTCTGCTGAGCAAGTTAAACAAGACAAGTCAGGTGATGCTACAGCTACAACAGCACTGGCTCAACCAAGAGATTTACCCCAGGAGGTTCAAATACAGCACATTCATCATCATTATAATCACCATCTCATCCACAGTATACAACATCTGCCATCTGATCATGATGACTTGTCATTGAAGAAAATGGCGACAAGTGTTCCACATTGTGGATCATCAAATGTGTTGGGTGGAATGCTTGAAGTTAATGTAGGGAATTCCAGTTTCTACGAAAGTGCCTCAGGCAGTAACTATGGGAGCAATGGCCAGAATGGGAGCAGCGCTGCAGTGAATGCTGGAGGGATGAATATGGAAAGTGATAATGGGATAGCCGGTAAAAGTGGAAGCGGTGACGCTAGTGGGAGTGGAAGTGGAAACAAAGTAGATCAAAACAAGCTTAAACAGAGAGAAGCTGCCCTGACCAAGTTTCGGCAGAAGAGAAAGGAGAGATGCTTCCGGAAAAAGGTAATGTAGTGCTTACACTAGGTGTCATCAAGTTCCTCAAGGCATAAAGTTTATAATTTTGGTTTTGGTAGTGATTTTCAAGTATATTATCAGTTGCATTCCTACAATTGAACTTGACTTTACACTGTTTCTTATTTAGCTGCTCTTTCTACCGGCCATTTACTTCCCCTTTTAATACTCCCACCGTCAATTAAGTGTCCTATTTTTCTTTACATTTTTGTCTCAAAATAAGTGTTCTTTTTCCCTTTTAGGAAGTTGGTTATGCATGAAATACCAATTGTATTCCTATAATAAGTTATTATCGCTTGAGTTCCTTACAATACATGTCCATAGGGATAAAAGGGGAAATGCACAACAATAAGTAACATCTACTAAATTTTTCTGAAAATGAAAACCAAGACACATATTTTGGGACGGAGGGAGTACTATGTAATACGTAAATAAGTACACACGGGATCCCTGTCGAAGGAAATGAATGTTTTGACGTCTGCTGAAACAGATTTTGCCTAATATGCATGCATACAATAACACAAGGAAAATCCTCTTCTTTCCTGATCATGAAAAATGCATTTTTTTTCTTCTCATAACGTCAATTTCACTTCTTTTTAGTTTTTTGTTAAACTCAATTCTACATATGGTTTTTCAGGTTCGATACCAGAGCAGGAAGAAATTAGCAGAGCAAAGACCCCGTGTCCGGGGACAATTTGTGCGACAAAAATCAATAGAGAATACAAGCCAGGCATCGGATACTTAACCCTGCAGAATGACGGTGGTGTTTCAGAGATTAGTGCCTTGCATTCAGGGCAAGGTTATTATGCGTCCATGCTAGGTATTTGTGATGTAGTATTATATTATACGATAACTCCAAATGGATCGCCAGTAACCACATTTAGTGAAGGGCGTTGTCTTTGGTATGGGGCACCAACCTTCTGCAATAAAAACTGGTTTCAATTTGGTGTGTAACTTCTTTACTGACTCGGTTTTCTCAAAATAAATATATATTTGGAGAGAGTGACACCCATCTCTCTGATGGTCTCTTAAATCTCATGGATTCGTTGGCTTCTTTGTTCATTACTTACAATATCACGTGCAGTGCAGATTCTGCAGAAGAGGCAACATTTTAAATTGCTCTTTTTCATATGCATGTGTTGTCCAGGAATATTAGTGGATCAATACGTTGTTAGCGACCAACTATAATAAGAGCAAGTGGCTTAAGCGCTTGCTCCTTTTGAGGTCTCAGATTCGAGCATCAGTTGGTACACTTGCTTATAAAAAATTACGTTGTTAGCGTTTTGATTAAGAGGTTTTGATCCCGAAAATTGTTACTTAATTACATGAAGACCGAGTTTGGTGTTAGTTGATTATTGTGATTGGTACTTGATGCAAGAGCAGCTCTTTATTTATTATTTGTGCCCTATAATATACCCTGAATTGTGATTGCAGATTTAGAGCTATAGTAATGAGATTGCAGATATGCAGCAGCAGCATGGGAGTGGGCATGGCAGAGTCAGGTATATTGCATAAGAAAATACTAGAGCTGGATATTTGTGTTTTGAGTCTGATTCGGGTTTGAAGGGGGCGGCCTAAGCCGGACCCAACCCCAAGAATCGTGGGTTCGTTTGTATTTCGGGCTGTGGGTTGAGTTACTGGTTTACATTATAGACTTGGCGCTACGTATCTGTCGTGTTCGTGTTGTGCTAAAAGTTTGGTTGTGTGCTATATAATAGGCGAACACGAACATGAAATGGGTCGGTCTGACGTTTTCTCGACACGACCCAAAACGATAAAATATCACTAATTTGAGTTCCGAGAATGAGGTTCAACAAACAAGTAAATGAGTGTCGTATGACGGGAACCACCCATCAAGACGATGTCATGGGGCGACTCCATACACATTTCTTCGGTCCGGATTCTACAAATAGAATCTTAGAAATAATATTTGCAATTGGTTTAGTTCAAGAAACTTGACACCCATCAACATAGCATGATTAGATGAGGATATGTCATTTGTTCTTCTATACAAATAAGAGCTAGTGCACATTCATTTATACTAATACAACATATGATTTTTTTATGCATGGATTTTAATTTACTAATTTAAAGCGAAATGAACTATAAAAATGTCATTTTATTAGTTCACTCGTATCATTAACTGGATTATAGAAAGTGTTATGTACATTTTACCGGTTTAAGTGTAACAATAAAATTTTGAATTAATTAGCCAAGAAAACGAGAAGACTCGACTCGAGAAGAAAGAATAAAACAGAATCACAAAACCCGTTCCGTTGACATCTCTACTTAGTGTAAACAGATAAAAATTCGAATTAAACTGGCACGTGCGAGCAAACAAGACAACTACCAGTCTCTCCAAGAATTATAGATATGAAAATGGAGGAACAACCAACCGCCCACGTGTGAGCAATACCAACTAACTTCCCGAAGTCCAACTAATTATCAATTGCTACAACTACTACTACTTCTACACAATTTTGATTGTGACTTCTCTTTTTCAATCAATACCATTCCTTTTTTATATATTTTTTAATTCATTTTTATATATTTTTTATATACATATTCGATATTTTAATAACTATACACAACCTATCAGTTAAATAAGAGACGAAACCCTACGGACTTTCCAGCGTATTGCGTGCGGCGGCTAGGGTTTTTGCAGCAGTGGTGATTAG
>JAYMTA010003061.1:0-15039 GCA_036897625.1 Pelargonium cotyledonis | reverse complement strand
AGAGAGAGAGAGAGAGAGAGAGAGAGAGAGAAAGTAGAGAGGGTCATAAATGCTTGAATGAAGAAAATCCATTTCTCTTACCAAGAAAGGGATATTTATACCTTCCACCAACTAGTTCAACGTGTTAGCGCGCGGTTGATTGTTGAAGATGTGTGGTCCATCATGACCCGTTTGTGACTTGGGCTTCTTGCCCTCAAACACATTGATCGTGTGCGTCGGGTATGTTTTGGGGTGTTCCATGTATGTCTCTTACGTGTCGTCAGGGTTGTTCTCTAAAGCCCTAAGGAGTTTAACATGGGGTAACGTCTTGAGGTTTGGATAATGTTGATGATAAAGTGATTTATTGAGGTATCCCAAGGGAGATCAGAAGATGCGAAAACCTTGTGAGGGCCTTAGTGAAACATGTTGAGTCATTGAGTCAAGACCGAGATTGAAGACGATCAGTTGATCGGAGCCATGAGTACATGACTCATTCTTAGGGCTGGAATTGGCCGATGTTGCGACATCGAAGCGATGCTCTGTGCGGAGGAGTCTTTGGTTCGCCTTTTACTCGAGGACCAAAGTAGACAAACGAGAGGCGTTCAGAATGGTTCTCATGTTCTTGGGAGCTTTGAGATATTCAAAACGTTCTTGGGGTGCACCAACGGTCCATGTGGCTCTTAGGATGCTCGGGCCCCCCCTTTAAGTTGCTCGATCCATCCAAGACGCTCTTGGGAGGCCTTGAGCGCAAATGAGGAACTTAAAATGATTTCAGAATACTTCAGTCACGCCTAGAGGAGAGAGGCGCCGAACATCCTCCCAATGCCATGACGTGAGGGTTTTGGTGCCGCGATATTGGTTCGATTCCTAGGGTTGGAGCCTTTGGGCATCCTAGCCATGTCGCGACATTGGCTTTAGAGTCGCGGTCTTGAGCTCGACGTTCATATGAGATTCAAGACAACTTTTAGCTATCTCTAGTTACTCACCGAATGTTGACGTGAGTTCACGAATGCATGTCACATTAGATCCAAAGTTTACGTGTGCATAACGTCATCATACTTTTTATTTTTCATCATATGCAGTTAGAACGACACCATTTTAGCTGCTTGTGATGTAAGAAAATGATGAACCAGAATATTATTGTCTAATGTGGCATGCACACGTGGATGTAGTGAGACCTCAAAACTGACTACATCCAACTGAATGAGTTTAATTAATAAAAAGTAGTTTACAAGAGCTCAAACGAAACATAGCCTTAATAAGAGGCCGGAAATAAAAAGTGTTGATTTAGGAGAGTCAAATTCATCTTAACCTAGAAATAATGAAGGAAAAATCATTTTGGGTGGATGAACTAAACTTTTGGGCATGTGCTTAACCATTTTTTAAATATTTGTAAAAAAAAAAAAAGAATTAGGGAGAAAATATGAGGCCCAACCAAACCAAGAAAAAAGAAAATTAGGCATAAAAGTCCAAGTCCCAAACCCAACCAACCCAACAACACAATAACAAAGCTCAAGGATGGTTTGATTTTGATAATTTGATTTAGAATTAGAACCAAAACCAGAAAGTGATTTAAAATCCTCACAATCACAAGTAGAATAGAAGTGAACAACCTCTGCAAGTCATATATATAGTGGTGGGTATGGAATTGGAAGAGAATATGCCATTGAAGATGTTATGTCCCTCACAGCAGACATTCTCAGATGCTATTGCCATGTCGGTTTTTGTTTATCTATATTAACCTCTCCTTCCCCTTTTGTTGCTTCCACATGCACGCTTTCTCTTCCCTTCTCTCAGGTACTTTCTCTCTATTTCTCTTCAGTTTCTTCTCCGCTTTCTCCGTAATTCCTCATCGATTTCGATTTTCCGAGGTGGGTTTTTATGGGACTGTATTGGGTTTTTTATTTTGCCGCTAAAAACCGACTCTTTCTGTCGGTGGCGTTTCTGCAGTGATTGAAATGCTAATTTTTCTCATTTTTTAGTGTTCTGCTAGGCTAGGAGGAGCATCAGCAACTATTAGGGTTTTGATTTTGTGTATTTTAGTCTATAGTTTAAGTTGGATGATACTTGGGTACTTTCCCTTTTCACTTTAAACGAATCCAATCAATTTTGCTTTCATTTTTGAAGAAGAAGAAATATGAAGCCTGATCGGTTATATTTGTGCAAAAGTGAAGGATATTATTGTATTATTATTATTTTTCTCCAATTTGTTTCTATTTTCAAATTAACTCTGGTTTTGGTCTGCAACATTTAAGTGTGTAAAATTTGCGTTTTGGGTATTTTTTTTATTGGTTCCTCACTGTTTAATGTATGCAAGTAAATAGTTGACTTGCTCATATGGTAGCTACTTGAAATAATTACTTTGACATATTGTGGTTTGAAATAATATTGTGGCATTGCTTTGTAGTGGTGTGCATTACGAGCTTATTATCTTTCACTATTTTCTCACTGTTTTTATCATCATTTGTGAATGGAACTTACAAATATTTTTTTACTGTTTTTATCATATTAACATTTGAGAATGGAACATACAAATATTCTTACCTTGGGTTTCACTGAAAAATTGGGTGGGAACTTGGAATAGAAGAAGCTTACTGTGGTATGAACTTATGGCTGCATCTCTTTGTTTCATTTTCAGGAGCAGAAAGCCCTACAAATTTTGAATTTAGTATTAAATTGTTCATGATACACTCTCTTGTTAGGCTTTCATCTATTGATGACCAAACTTGTTAGGCTTTCATCTATTGATGACCAAACTTGTCTCTTTCTCTGATCTTGATTTAACTGATCAGCTATCAGACTGTGACCAATGATTTGATATTTGGTATTAATAGTCTTGATCTGAATATGCACTCAGGAATTGGTAGCTGGTCTTTATGGTTGGTTTGGCACTGCTGAAGTGGCACTTGCTTACAAGAATCCAAATAAAGTGAAGTAATCTGAGCTACTGCAAGATAGCTCAATGGGATCTGATAGGTTACTAGATTCCTTCAGAATGGAGAGGGTCCGAACAATTTTTGCACATAGATATCCTTACCCACATGAGCATTCACGTCATGCCGTGATTGCTGTGGTAGTGGGTTGCCTGTTTTTTATCTCCTCTGACAACATGCATACTCTCATTGAGAAATTGGACAACAATGTCAAATGGTGGTCTATGTACGCGTGCTTGCTTGGTTTCTTCTATTTCTTTTCTTCTCCATTTATCGGAAAGAAAATCAAACCGAGCTACTCAAACTTCAGTCGATGGTTGGTACACAACTTTTGTTAATTGAACATACAGATATTTGTGGGGGCAGGAAACTAGAAAAAGCCAATGGGTATCAGTAACCCTTGAAATTTGCTTTTGCAGGTATATAGCCTGGATTTTAGTTGCAGCTCTATATCATCTTCCTAGCTTCCAGTCCATGGGAGTCGACTTGAGGATGAACCTTTCATTGTTTTTGACAATATACATCTCTTCTATTCTGTTTCTTCTTGTTTTTCACATTATATTCCTTGGCCTTTGGTACATTGGTCTTGTATCTCGTGTGGCTGGTAAAAGGCCAGAGATCCTGACTATTCTCCAAAACTGTGCTGTAAGTTAATTATGATTTCACTTTATATTACATGTATCCCTGGTCTTTTCACTTTCATATATTCTTTTTCCTTGTTATAATATTATTCATTCATTGAATAGGTTCTTAGTATAGCTTGCTGCATATTTTATAGTCACTGTGGTAACCGTGCTTGTATGAGCAAGAAAACACTTGAACGAAAACACTCTGCCTGGTTTTCTTTGTGGAATAAAGAAGAAAGGAACACATTGCTTGCAAAGTTCATCCGTATGAATGAGTTGAAAGATCAGGTCTGTTCCTCGTGGTTTGCTCCGGTCGGGTCCGCTAGTGATTATCCACTTCTATCAAAGTGGGTTATTTATGGTGAGGTATGATGGAAAGCAATTGCAACCTAATATCATCTGGTATTATTATATTGGCGCGTTAGGGTCTCTTGTTCTCCATCCTTATGACCTACTATTTTTCTTCTTTCAGTTAGGTTGCAGTGGTTCGTTCGCTGGTACATCAGATGAAATATCTCCCATATACTCTTTATGGGCCACATTTATAGGCCTTTACATTGCCAATTATGTGGTTGAAAGGTCAACCGGGTAAGCAGTTTATGACGCAGCTTGTTTTTCCTTTTATTTTTTATTTTTTTACATGGAATGTAGAATGTAGTTGATTCTTGATGCAACATTTAGGTTGTTGTCTTGTGAACTTTAAGTCACGGGTTTGTGTTAGGGAAAATTCTCTTTGCAAAAGCAGGGCTTAGGTTGTGTACATAAATGATCCTCTCTAGACCCCAAATGATGTAAATCTTGTGCACTGGGCCATTCTTTTTAAGGTAGATTTCACTATCATGATATGATTTTGGATTTAAAGGTATTACGCCTAGGTGTAGCTTTGCATATAGATTAAATCATATTGTCATGGTAAATTTGTTTAACTATAGCCCCTATAATTGCAAGCAAATCAATTGCAATAATATGAATGATGTTTTATTTTTATTTTTTGTCAAGCTACATCTTTGTTTGCACTTTTCCTTGTCCAGTTTTGGGTGTTCATATATAAATGTTCATTGCAAAAGTTGTTGGTTTCATTTTGCTGTTCTGATGACAAAAAGGGGTGGTGTGGTGGTGTTATTTATTCATAACATATGTAGGAAGATTGGTAATTCATCATATTTTAGCATCATGTTTGAGTGCTATGGTTATGAAGTTCACCTGTGGAAGATTGAATTAATATTTTTTATTTGATGATATACATTTAATAATTATACTTTTCTTCTGTATGGTCATTTGGTCATTATATTGATTATTAACCAAACAAGGGTAGTTTTTGTGGTGCTTAATCATGGCACAAGGCCTGACTCATCTTCTAGGCCAGTGTTATATCTATATGACTAAATTACACATCTTCTTTTCCTTCATTAATTTCTGACCTGTTCCAGGTGGGCTCTTTCTCATCCATTGTCAGTGGAAGAATATGAGAAATTTAAGAAGAAGCAGATGAAGCCTGATTTCTTGGACATGGTTCCTTGGTATTCAGGGTACATGCTTTTTATTTATTTATTATTCCTTATATAGCTTTTTCGTTCTTTTTTTTTAGCGAGGAGGGTTGTAAGGCGAAACATAAAGAATTATAATTGAATCCTAATGTTGCTGATGTCAATATACTGCAGAACATCAGCTGATTTGTTCAAGACAGTTTTTGATCTTCTTGTATCAGTGACTGTGTTTGTTGGACGCTTTGACATGCGCATGATGCAGGTGGCGTTTCATATTCCATATTTGTATTCATTGGCTTCTGTGGCTAATTTGACAATTTGCCAAATAACGTTGCAATTATTCTACTTTTCTCCATTATTTGTAGGATATCAAGAACGGTTAATGGTTTTATGTGATAATATCACTTTTTCATGACTTGCTTTCATCCATCATCTTTATGTTTTGCCTTTCCTCATCATTGCCAGGCTGCAATGAGCAAGGCTCAGGATGGAGCTGAAGAAACAGATCTTTTGTACGATCACTTTTGTGAAAAGGAAGATTTTTGGTTTGACTTCATGGCTGATACTGGTGATGGTGGGAACTCATCTTATTCTGTGGCACGGCTTCTGGCTCAGCCTTCCATCAAGCTGAGTGATGGTGATTCCAAGCTCACCCTACCACGTGCGAACTTGCTACTTATTGGAGGGGATCTTGCGTAAGTTGACCATTGTTCTTTTCTATGATTATTAATTATTATGAAGTTACTGAACTATTCAGATGTAGTTATATTTCATTTATGGCCCTGTAATTCATTACTGTTAGAATTAGCATTCTAATACGTAGTTAGTTTACTGCTTATGGTTGAGAGCACTAGGAGAACATATGCATCATTTGATAATTTAATTCATCCAACAAATTTTTATCACGTGTTTTTTAATTGAGGTTCATATCCTGAATCTCTACCATATGGTTCATAGTTTTATATGTAGTTAGTTTACTGCTTATGGCAGAGAGCACTAGGAGAACATACGCATCATTTGAAAATTTAATTCATCCAACGAATTTTATACATGTGTTTTTAAATTGAGTTCATATGGTTCATAGTTTAATATTTTAAAAATAAGTTATATAATTAGAAATCTATTTGCAATATATCACACGCGCACTCCTTTCTTCTTATTGGTTTTGATCTGCATAGATTAGTTGCAGTGACAGTTATCAATAAAATAACTAATTTGTTCAATATAATGTATTTTCTTTTATGTGAAAAGGTTTAGGATATAGTTTATAGATGAAAAAAAGAGGAAAAACATTATGCTTATATTGGTGAACAAATATCCAAGCCTTGAACTTCAAGTATAGTACAAGACCACCGAAGACTGGAAGGAAGCCTTGTATTGTAATCAAGCGTTAGTCATCTGATTTTTGAGATCTTGAAAACGTAAAAACATCTTATGGTTCTAGAATGGCTAAAGCTTTTAATTTTAAAAGCATAAAAGAAAGCAAAAGGAACGAATTAGAGGGTTGCGCTGGATTGCATCTGAATTGCTAACCTTGGAAAAGAAACCTATTATCTTCTTGATTGATTTAATCATCAAAGAATTGCTACTCAAACAATTTTTATGAATACATCTCCATTTCAATTTAACTAGCAATTCATCCATTGATTTGAATCATGAGATGCCTGAATTGTACCGGATCATAGTTTGATCCATATGATTCATATAATTTCAAAAGCCATTATTTCTGTTTGTATTTTTTTTTGGTTACTCTTGTATGATATCTTCTTTTATTTGTATAGGTATCCTAATCCTTCGGCCTTCACATATTTAATGCGTTTCATTTGTCCTTTCGAGTATGCTCTCCAGCCTCCACCATGGTTTAAAGAAGAGCATATAGCTGTAAACAAGCCAGAGCTCCCTCCAGGGGTCACAACACTGAAGCAATATAAAGGGCCTCAGACATTTGTTATCCCTGGAAATCATGGTTGGTTCAGTCTGCAGCCATCACTTTGTTGGAATTGCTATTTTATTTTATTTTTCTTTTCTTTATTAATTTGGAATGAGACTATGATTCTACTTATAGATACTCAATGTTTGTTACTGTATTAAATATCAATGTAGCATGCAGTAAACTATTTGGGTTTTACAGATTGGTTTGATGGTCTTCATACTTTTATGAGATTCATATGTCATAAGAGCTGGTTGGGAGGGTGGTTTATGCCTCAGAAGAAGAGTTATTTTGCTTTGCAACTCCCTAAAGGATGGTGGGTGTTTGGACTCGATCTGGCACTCCATGGTGATATTGATGTTTACCAATTCAAGTTTTTTTCAGAACTAGCAAAACATAAGGTACCTTTCTTTGTTTCTTTTTAGCTTCCATTCTAATTTATTGGGGTTTTCTGTATAACGATAAAAAAGAATGTGGCATAATGGGATCCTCTGTGGAGTTATTTCAATCAAGTTAGCATTTGTGTGTAATGGGACTTCTCTTTTACCACTGTATAACTGAAATGGAAAAACTCAAGTGATGAAATCTCGCTTAGCTGGGAAACCAAATTTTATCATGTATGTGTTCAATATATTGTGAACTTTTGGTCCCTTATACTTGATGACACTGATGCAGTAATAACTTATTTGAATTTGGGTGGTCATTGGTCCATTTTTTGCACATGACGAAACGTTTTGGCATTTATTTTTGTTGCACTACGAGTTTTCATGTTTTCCTGGTTATCAACTGACATGGTGCCACCATTTTTAGTGGATGAGTTGCACCATCTCCATTGAATCATTACATTTTCATTAAAAAAAAAGTTTTTTTTTGCCCTTAATGTGTTTGATCATAATATGAAGGTTGTGAATTCTATATAATCGATTCGCATGAACATTGTTAACAGGTACAAATGAAACCCTTCTATGTAGGAGATTTAGAATAGAAAAAGGAAACAAACTAGAGAAAATTTATTGAAACGAAAGATTATTGAAAATCTTGAAGAAGAGAATTTATTGGCCGAGCGAAAAGCCTAAGATTGCTGCCATAATGGCGCTTCAAGAGACTCTCAGAACCGTGAATCAAGAGACTTTGATTCCGTGTGAAATTTATATGTAGCCCATATTGAAATGTAACACGGTATTAGAGCGGGTTTCGATCCAGGCCTTTGGCCCAATTGCACAAACTTTCTCTGTAATCTTCAGTGAATCATGAGACTTTGATACCATGTAAAATTTACATGTAGCCCAATATTGAAATTTGCCGTTGTATTAGAGCGGGTTTCTATCTAGGCCTTTGGCCCAATTGCAGAACCTTTCTATGTGGTTTCCAGCCCGCTTGCAGGACATGACTGTAGTGACGCACATGTGGAAGGAAAATGGTTACCTGTGAAGGGGGTTGATTTAAAAAGCCCTTGATTGTGAACGTTGAGCACACAATAGATAAAAAGAAAATGTGAGCCTCGGGGAGTGTTGAAATGATAGGAAAAGTCCCTTATTAGGAAAATATAAAGTGAATAAGCTATACATATAATGGTGGAAGCCAATCACAAATAAGGTTGAAGTCTTAGTAAGCCGAAATCATTACATGTAGCCCAATATTGAATTTTAACAATGGGCATTCTTTAGATATCTATTATAGTTTCGTGTGATAATCTCCTTAACTTTTGAACTGTGATTGGATGCAAGTTCTAGGTTTCAACTGCCTTTTTATGATTTTTTTTATCAGCACTTTTTCGTGATCTTGCCTGGATTTGTTTTATTTTATTTTATTACAGATCAATATGAAGACCTCTTTAACAATGTTTTACGCAGGTTGGAGATAATGACTCTGTGATCATTATGACACATGAACCCAATTGGCTTCTTGATTGTTACTGGAATGGCAGCTCTGGAATGAACATTAAACACCTTATATGTGATTATCTGAAGGGAAGGTGTAAGCTCCGAATGGCTGGTGACTTGCATCATTATATGCGTCATTCATATGTACCTTCAGATAAGCCAGCTTATGTGCAGCATTTACTTGTAAATGGTTGTGGTGGGGCATTTTTGCACCCCACCCACGTTTTCAGTGACTTTAATGAATATTATGGAACTCCCTATGAGAGCAAGGCTGCTTATCCTTCTTTTGAAGATTCAAGCAGGGTAAATTTGAAATTCTGAATTTATTAGTTCCATTCTTGCTTTAGTAAATTTTTAGGGCAGTGATATAATGTCTTGGTTTTCTTATGTAGATTGCTTTGGGGAACATTTTGAAGTTCCGTAAGAAGAATTGGCAGTTTGATTTTATTGGTGGCATCATATACTTTTTGTTGGTCTTTTCTATGTTTCCACAGGTGAGTTTTCATTGCAATTTTTCATAATGTTTCTATCAAGTCAGTCATCTTGGCCTTTTTGCAAGATGGAAGACCTATGTCAATTGGGGATTGTTTCCACTCAGTTATGTGGATATTCTTTTATTTTCAATAGACAAGCACGGTTGAAATTATGCTTTCAGTGGTTATATACTACTGAGACGACTCCTTTTTCCATTTTTTAGTGTAAGCTTGATCACATCTTGCAAGATGATTCATTTTCTGGTCATTTGGGGAGTTTCTTCAGCACAGTGTGGGGTGCTTTTATCTACATGCTGGAACATTCTTATGTATCTTTAGTTGCTGCAACGATGTTGCTTATTACAGCAGTTACATTTGTTCCCTCTAAAGTGTCAAAGAAGAAACAATTTATAATTGGAAGCCTTCATGTAGCATCCCATCTGGCTGCAGCACTGATTCTCATGTTGCTTTTGGAGCTGGGTATCGAAACATGTATTCGACATAATTTATTAGCGACTTCAGGTCCGTTTTTACTTTTCTGCCCTATTTCTGTGTTCGTTTTATTCTGGTTCTGTTGATATGGTATATGCTTGGCATGACTTTATATTACATGGACTCAAGTTATGTATATGAATGTCGGTCATAAATATATTCTTAAAATGGAATTTGTCATGGATAATGAAGTTGTTATGATGTGAATTTGTATACCATCAGTCCTCTAATGTCGTCGCCTATTTATTTATTTATTTATTTTGAGCATGATTCCAATTAAATAACCAAGCAAGAGCCAAGGATAAACTTTAAAAGTAATAGTGTTTGTGTGCACTGCTTTACATTCTTTGACTTCATGGTAACAATGCTATTGAAAACATTTGTTTGCATTCCAGAAATTAGTTGATTGATTATGTTAATGTTACTAATGATGTGGCTTTTCAGGTTACCACTCTCTGTATCAGTGGTACCGTTCAGTGGAGAGTGAACACTTCCCAGATCCAACTGGACTTCGAACTCGTATGGAACAATGGTCTTTTGGTCTTTATCCGGCATGTATCAAGTATCTAATGTCTGCATTTGACATTCCAGAGGTGAAAATTCTCCTCTTTTAAAAATGTGATTCTTCTTTTTATACCTATTCTTTTTAATTGAAAGGATTATCACTATCAGGTCATGGCTGTCACCCGAAGCAAAATCTGCAAGGGAGGGATGGAGTCACTCTCCCGTGGGGGTGCAGTTATATATTATGCTTCTGTCTTCCTCTATTTTTGGGTCTTTTCTACTCCTATCGTGTCCTTGGTGTTTGGAAGCTACTTATACATCTGTATTAACTGGCTTCACATGCACTTTGATGAAGCCTTCTCCTCACTCCGCATCGCTAATTACAAGTCATTCACTCGTTTCCATATTAACGACGACGGTGATCTTGAAGTGTTCACCCTTGCGGTTGATAAGGTAAGAAATCAGCACAAGCCTAATTTGTGGTAAGAGTTCTAGGAGGGAGGGATCTGGCTAGTTTTGTAGTTTATGACATGTGGTATATCTTTAAGTATGTTTTGACTACTGAATGACCTGGGAACATGGAAGGGATAATTAGAAGTATTGTTTGACCATTAAAAACGAACAAGACTTGTGTTGTATTATACCTTAGGATAGGCGAGGGCTGTCGGTCAGTGTAACTTAGAGAACATGGAGGGACATCCTTCACATTTAAATTACATTGAACCTTAAGTCGGGTTGGTATTTATTATTATACATTTATCAACTTTTATTTTCCTTTTGTCAGTATCATGAGGTATTAATCACGTTGAACCAAAATCCTGATTTTATGGAATTCACTTTTGACCAACAATGCAAGCTGTGTTAGTAATCTCATTAGTTTTGAGCTTGCTAGCCACTAAATTGTGCCAGACCAATATTGATAAACTTGACTTGCAGGTCCCAAAGGAGTGGAATTTGGATCCTGGTTGGGATGCTGAGCCGAAGCAGCCACCACAGCTAAGCCATCTTAGAAAGTTTCCTAGCAAATGGAGCGCAGCTGTGTCTCAGCATGATCCTGTAAAAAACGTTAGAATTGTTGATCAATTTGTTATCCCGCGAACAAAAAAGTCTGATATTGGAGCGTGTAATGGGTCAGTGATTAGCTGACCCTGAGCTTTTCATAAGTTGTAACATCATTGTATCTCTGTGTTTAGGAATCAGTTAACATTTAAGAAATTAGAAATCTAAATAGAAAGAAACTGTAGATTGTAATGATATTTTAGCATATTGAATCTCTCTTGACAGCCGAGCTGTTTGCTGACAGTTTGTAGTTCCACATGGACTCAATGCTTGCAATATAATTATGATAATCCTATCAACTAATTTGGCTGCATGGATTCCTGATTTTCATAGCAAAAATGGCATTAATTTGATATTGATTCAAGTACAAAAGATCATTAAGCAGGACAAACAGGCAGGGTTAGAAGATGCAAAGGGAACCACGGTCCTCCCAGTAAGTTGTTACTTTATGTAATGATAAATGGCTATAGCTTAAAGTTGCTATGTATTCTGATTTTAGCTCCTTCGAGAGTTTGCTATGTGGTATTGATTTGATATATGTAGACTTATCAACTTAGTTCGTTCCCATCGAATCAATACTCAGAGAAAATATATTATAATTGTGTATTTCATTCATGGTTAGCATGCATACCACATAAAACTGAAAATCGGGTTTATCCTTGCAGGTGTAGAAATGGACTGATGGGCTGTGATTAGATGAGAATTGCAATTTGAATTTGTCATTATCATTTCTCAATATGAGGAAAGAATATGGGGGGAGGTTGGCAGCATCAGGCAAGTTTCATTCTTGTCACACCATCTGTTATCTACATATTTTGATACAATGCGAAGTAACATTTAGTAGTCTGAATGGAGGAATCGAGAATATGGCGTTCCTTGAATTTCTTTCAGTATATCATCCCAGTTGTAAACTTGCTCCGATAAGGGCCTTTTGTGTATCTTTATCTGATTGCTCTTTAGGTCTTCATGTGGCAACCTTAGGAAGTCTTGGACTTCATGTAGTTTCTGTAGAAGAAAATTAAGAACCTGTTTTCACTAACGTTTGAGAAAGCAATTAATATAGTTGCAATGCAAGTTAGTATTAAACTCTTACAGTTCTGTTCTTGATAAGATCCTCATAGTAAAGAATCATGTGGCGAGTGCTCTTGAAATATTCAATAGCGTTAGCAACTGAGTCCTCCGCTTGCTTCAAGTTAGATAATACTGAAGATGCATTGATCGTAGGCTTGTAATTTGCAAGTATCTGAGCCTGCAAGTTGTTATGCATTAGATTGCAATTCGGAAGTGATAAGGAACAATATTAGAGGGATAAAGATAAACCTCCTCTGGTGTATGCACATGAGATTTGTGTATTCCATTAAGCAGCTTAACATCCTTGTCATACGAGTTAGCGAGAACGGATATCATTCTCCGGAGCAGGTTTCTTCTGAAGAGAAATATTGCAGAAACACCTTTCTTGTGAAAATAATTTACAATCTCTTTGTGATGATCCATCAGACCCTGCATTAGATTAGGAAGAAAATTAAGCATGAGAGTAAATCAGAATTACTATCCGATAATTTATAACTCAGAATTGATTTCATTACCTGATTAAGCATCCATTTGAAGCCAACTGCAGCCAAGCACTCGTTCTTGGAAGCGCTACTGTACCAGTCAAGATTATACAGTTTATCCAGAGTTTTGAGGATGGTAGAAACATTGTTCCTCCTATCGGTAACTGTGAAAATCTCTCCATTTGAGCTCACATTGGTGTGACTGTTCAACAATGTCTCAAACCATCCGCTCCCCGATCTCTGCATAGACACGATAGCAAAGAACCGGACGGGATTCCCTGCACATTCTTCCCTGTCAGGAAAAGCCGATGTAATGTAAGTTTCCTCGAAACTCTTGAATTTGAGCAAATGATGCGAAGCTTATTTACCTGCTAAATGTGTCGGGTTTTGGGAAATGCGCATAACCCGAATCTTCAATGTTAATTTCAACAGGGTGTTGGCGCTTTACGTTGAAGCTAATTTGCTTCACACAGATTGAGCAGATATAGAGCACACACGCCATAGCAAAAAGAACCATCGGCATACCGAGTAGCAGCCGAGATTTCTTTCGAATCCGAAGGTGCTGTTTTTAAAATTTTGCCCAGATCATCATGTTATTGCAGGTAAATCAACATATATAAATAGTAGTGACAACAAAAACATAACATCACATGCACAAACCTTGTTGTATTTGTCACAGATATGTTGAGCCATGTTTGAAGCTTCTTAAAACAAAGAAAGAAAAGAGTAGAGCATGAATCAGTTTCTGATAGTTTTCAAATATGCAGTTTAAGGTTAAAGATGAGGAAAATAAGGTTAAGCTCAGCTCATTGTTTTAATCACCTAATTGTTTAATGCATCGAAGCTAGCTTGTACGGAAAAAACGAGGACGATGAACTCTCTTGTTAGTCTTAATTTTTGTTTTGCAAGTTTTTATATAGTTGATGGAGACGTTAATGTCCATAAACTTGCATTAAAACCAGAAACAGTATGTATATATAGTGATACCAGAGAGATCAAATGGAAGAAATGAATTGACAAAAAGAAAAAGACAAGCGCTACAGTATCAAGATAACCAAAAAGTCACACTTCAAGTTTTGTTATTCTGAAAGTGAAACGTGGTGTTGGTGGGTGATTTTCTAGCTTGTTGCTTTAACAAGAAAGCCGACAAGCTAAATATGAACTTGAAAATGCTCGAACATTAGATCAACGAAGAGAAATCAATTTGGATTCAGTTCAAGAAAAACGTGTAAAGCGTAGTCATTCTCTTTTATAGAGAGCTTTTTAATAGTTAGGAGTTGACGAGCGTTATCGCAAACACCTCTTTCAGAGAAAAGTAATGTTGAAAAACAAAATGTATTGGACTGAAATGATTATAGTAGGCCTAGGTTCTCAAACACGTATAGTATTCTTGGACAGTATACCAAGCATCAAAAATGAAGGATAGGGATATCTTTCAAGTCTAAGCAAATTAGCAATGACCAAACAAAACTAAAGTCGGAAGAAAAGTGTTTAGCAAAAAAGAAACGAATAACATGCAATGCAATTCTAATTATACCATTTTGGGAAATTGTGAGAAATCTGATCTCATAGATGTTGTTACCAAAGCTACCATGAACTCTATCTATATGGAGGCAAAAACACATACAAGATTGGATGAAATGGAGGTCATCAAATTTCAAATTTTCTTCCATCATGATCAACAAGTTTGAGAAGGGAAACCTTAATGTTTTTTGTCCAAGTCGATAAGGAAGAAGACGAAAAATTTGGCGTACGAGAGAACAAGATGTATATGTTATCTTTGCACCTAAGGAAGAAATAACTTATCTCACAAAAAGTCGGTTTCCATAAGTCAACAAAAATTCAAGCAAATTGGAAGTTCTACCCCTTGCTCACCCCTAGAGATGACAAAATGGGTTTGAAGATAGCTTGTTTCTTTAATAGTGTGGCAATTTCCAATATCCTTTTACCATATGTTTTAAGTATTATATTAGTTGTAGTTTGTTAGTAGCGGTTTGCTTGTATGTTTTTTATAAGAGAAATTGTAGAGGACTACTATTAACTATTAACTTATTGAGTCAACGGATTCCAAACCCCTAGCCGCCTCTACTCTCTCTAGGCTATTGTTGAAGTTTTTTCAG
>JAYMTA010003060.1:0-15041 GCA_036897625.1 Pelargonium cotyledonis | reverse complement strand
CATTTTAACTACATTATTTTTTTTTTTTTTTTTTTTTTTGATAAACAACTACATTATGTTGTTATCTTATCACAGTAAATAATAAATAATGTTTAATTTTCTAAACTCCAAGTCAATTGGCATAATGTGATGGCACAAGATGGAATTTGCTAGGGTTTAATTAGTGCAAGAGTTCTTGGTTGCAAGTTAAAAACACAATGTTTAGGGTATAATTATCAAGTAAACACAATATGTCAGATTTACATATTCAAGTACAATAGAGGGTCGTTTAGGTGACACTTTTATCTAATCGAAATTCACATTCCTAATATTTTCCGTACAAAAATCTTGATTTTTTGAAGGAGCTTCACGTAGAAACAAACTGTGGAAAAATTATGTTGAATGAACTACAACAAATAACAAATGATAATTAAGGTCCTAGAAAATGGATCAAAGATACAACAGAGTTTCAAAACAAAGCACATCAACATGAGAAGCTAGCAATAGAAGCACAAAAGCTTTGCTCACACATACAATTTCTCTTACCCATAACAATGCAAGCCTTCAAGACTCACTCCAAGAAGGTTTCCATGGCATCCGAGTACAAACCCGGTTCGGGATTCCTATATTCGACATGATGTTGATGTTGTTGTTGATGATGTTGATCCATTGAAGTCGAGGAAGACGAAGATGTCATCCTCGCGGGCAAAGTGAGGCTCCTCTTGAACTTGTTTTCCATTTTCCTCGCGCCTTCCTGATGAGTATCCAAGCTCAAGAACTCGTTAGGATTTGCATTACCCGCGTCGTGCAAGTTAAGGCCTTCTGAGTTTGGATTTGGGTCATGCTTGTTCCCTGCACCCTCTTGGCCGAACAAAAGCTTGGCATCATCAGCTCGTCCTGTGAGGGCGTTGAAGAACGACAACCCATTAGGCCATTTGATGTCACTTTCGTGCTCTCCCATCATGTCTTCCATTCGGGTTTCGGATGAGTAAGGGGGGAGAAACATATGGGTCTCGTCTTTGGAATGGGGAAACCCGAGCATAGCTGAGTTTTGAAAATTAGGCGAGTTGAGGGAAGAAGGTGTTGAGGGATGTGGTCTTTGGCCCCAACTGAAGAGTGGTAGAGGGGGTCGGATTGGAATGGAAGATTGTTTGGAAGGAATCGAAGAGGACGAGGAGCTGTTTCTGGTAGAAGAAAAGAGCTGTGAGAGGTAGAATCCGGATTGGTACCCGAGGGACTCAAAAGTATGCCTCATTCGTAGCACGAAATGGAGATCCTCCGGAATCTGAGAGGATAAAAACTATTCAGTCTCAATAACAAACTAACAACAAAACACTAGTGCTTCAATTCATATACATATGTACTGTCAAATTTATGAAAAGTTTTGCCTCAGAAACAAAACATTACTCACAAGATCACAATACCATGATAAACAAAGGAGAGAACTAACAGTTTAGTCTTGTTCATCTCATAACATTAAACTGTTTCAAAACGCTAATGTATGCTTCAATTCATATGCATAGATTCAGTCCAAATTATGGAAACTTTTGCCACAAAACTAAACTTTACTCACAATATCAGGACAAAACTCACAATTTAGTTTAGTCTGTGAGATTCAACCAATTCGAACCTCTAATGCTCCAATTCATATGCACAAAAATCAAATTTTATGAAACACCCATTTCTCATTATCAAGTAATCTATAAACCCAATTGATGATTTGCCGTTTTTCAAAGACTGTTTGGCTGCTCAGGATAGGCCAGAAAAATGCCTCCTTTTTTTCTAAGTAGCCGAACTATCCTCACAAAATCATTCCAAGTTACAAGTACAACCTAAATTTGAAACTTTTGGACACAGAAACAGAACTTCACTCACAATAACTACACAATATCAGAATACCGGAAAGGGGAAACGAAAGAGAGAACTCAGAGTTTAGTCTTATTAGTCTCATAAGATTAAACTGTCGTAAAAAGCTAATAGTTCAGTTCACATGTATAGCAGCATATGTACAGCCCAGCCTTCGAAAATTTTGGCCACAAAAGCAAAAACTTTACTCACATTAACTACTCGATATCATAATACTTAGAAAGCGAAAATGGACGAGAGAATTCACAGTTTAATGTAATATAAACCCCTAATGCTTCGATTCATATGACTTTGATGTCTTTGGCAACAAAAAACATAACTTTACTCGCAATTTATGGTGTGAAAAAGTGGAAACGAAATAGAGAACTCACAATCTTGCATGAACCCAATTGTAGAAGGCCATGGCCAGCTTGAATCACAGCAATGGTCTGGTAAAAGAACAAAAAAAAGCACAAAATTTAAGTAACAAAGACAAGAAAATAACATGAAAACCCATAAAATTAACTGTTTTGTGCTGACCTGAATGCCTGACTCAAACTGCTCAGTCCATTCAGTAGGAAGCTGCAATAAATAACACCATCAATGTAAGCTACATGATCAAACCCTAATTTGGGTCTCAGAAATTAGGGTTTGGGTACATACAGCATCAAAAGAACTCTGCCAGTAATTGGAGATATTGGGTTCACATTCTGATGGTTCCTTGAAGACCCATTTATGGCACTTATCAGAAGCAACCTTCCCCATCAACCTGCTCAGAGAAATTGACAGCACAATCAAGTTACTAACTCAGGAACAAAATGTTCAGATTCTTCATTAATTAACCCAAAAAACCATATCATCTACTCAGTACCCACCCTTCTCCATAATTATATAGCTGAATTGACATTTTGCTGAAAGCTTTCCTGACAGGATCTTCTCCATCAATCTCTTCCAGACAGTCACTGACTCTTCCTTGGCAAAACCCATCTTCCCACATCAACATCCTTCACAAAATCATGTCAAATTCACAGAATCAATCACAAGTTTCAAATTTATCAAACACCCATTTCTCATTATCAAGTGATCTAAGAACCCAATTGATTTGCCACTTTTTAATGACTGTTTGGCTGCTCAGAATATGCCAGAAAAATGCCTCCTATTTTATCTCAGCAGCCAAACTATCCTCAGAAAATCTTGTCAAATTCACAAAAACAATCACAAGTCTCAAAACTACCAAACACCCATTTCTCATTTTCAAGAAATCTGAAAACCCAATTGATTTGCCACTTTCTTCAGACTGTTTGGCTGCTGAGAAAATGCCAGAAAATGAGTTCTGCAGCAACCAAACAGTGAGTAAAAGATGAAACATACTCACAAGCTGCCATTGTCGTCTCCAACCTTGCAACCATTGCCACCTCTGACCCTCCTGTAGCAAAATGGAAGACAGCCATTTTCAGAAACAGAGAGAAGGTCTAAAAAAATTCCGAGAAAATTAAATGAGACACATACGGTCGAGGACGGATGGTCCAAAAAACAGAGTAAGTCCAGTCTGTGTTGAGACAGACGCTTCTGAGGGCCTCATGAAGTGCCATCATCCCAACAGCTTCTTTGCTTCTATCTGATGCTCCTCCTGAGCCCACCATCTCTCTCTCTCTCTCTCTCTCTCTCTAAAACCAAATAGTAGACCCTTTTCAGTTTTTTTCCTTTCCCTTTTCTCTGAGAGAATCACTGCTATAAAAAAATTCTCTTACTGAGTTGGGTTTGTTTGGGTTTGTCTTTTTCTCTATGTTGAGTAACAGAAGCTCACTGTGCTTAACAACTACAGAGGAAAAAGGAAGACTCTTTCTTCTTCATCTCCATGTTCTGTTCTGTTCTTCACTATGTTTCTTTACCATTGCACTTTCCTTACTTTTGTTTGTCCCAAGTGACCAGCTAAGAGTCCTAGTAAACTAACTATAATTTATAAGGTTGTCCTTCAGAAAACAATTTGATATTTGACCATCATAATTTTTTAGTTTATATCTTACCAAAGGCAAGTGTGGGTAGTTATAAAAGAATTGGGTATATACTTGTGCAGGGGTGGCAATTTATGTCCACGAATCGGTTGAACAACACAACATGAATACGATTCGTTTATGATCGGTTTGACACGACTATCTGTCTAAATATGTGGGTCAATAAAATGGATTACACGATTCGTTTATGACTAGTTTAATTAAACGAGTTCGACATGAACACGACACGATCATTTTTTCGGTTGGGTTAGTCAACACGAACATGACACAAACCAATTTTTGATGAACTTAATCTCATCTAAATTTGTGTCGTGTCGTAGATTATGACCTAAATTGTCGGTCATATTCTAGTTTGCAAGGGTAAGGTGCAAGGTCGTCAAACAAAGAGGCTCATTAGGGCGACATCATAAAGGTTCACTAAGATAAGACTCAAGATGTCTCGTGGGGGCGAATTGATTGTAGATAATCAAATGAGACTCGAATTGACTCATTGAGACGATGGTCATTAATAGAAGTCACGATGGCTCAAAGGGCAAGGTGACAAAGGCACAGACATCAACATAAAATTCAAGATGGCTCGCAGGAACGAGGTGACGGATGATTATCTGAAGAACATTATGGGAGCTCATTAAGGTAAGATTTACGATGGACAACAAGAGGGGGAGTTGGTCGCCTTACAATGGCTTTAGAGGAGGCTAGACTCACACACACGGATTTTTTTGTTATTATATTGCAGCCACTACCCAACAGGGCCTCGATCTACTAGGAGTCAAGCTCAATTTTGTTTACTGCTTTGATTTTTCAGTTTTACTGGAGCACCTTTCAAGTGTGAGGTTCGATCTAGAGAAACTTGCAACTTGGCATGCATGGGACGTTTAACACCCTAAAATTGTGAGACTTCCGATGACTTTTAAACATGAGGTTATACTTGAGTGAGCTTTTAATAGAACATCTCAAGTACAAGAATTTACTATCACTCTCAACCACGAGAGTTTGAGATCACTCACAACCATGGCTTTCTACACCAAGTTGTAAGTCCTCGACGCTTTTCAAGTGTGAGGTTGGACTTGAGGAAACCTAGCTACAACTCTCCAATCATGAGAGTATTCATAGGCAATCCACAACTTTGTATTTGATTCTATTGGAGTGGATCGTTATACGTAGGTCAAAAATACAGTCTTTACAAGGTGGTTTTCTTCATATATCAATGAGAGCAGACTTACCATTAGACTATGAGGTCCCAACTTAATATAGTAGTGAATTTCTTTTTTGGTCCTAGACTTTTTTTTGTAGGTTTGTGGGAGCAAGATCACCTTGAGATTACAATATCCTATTTCAATACGGTAACAAATTTTCTTCGCGAATGTGAATTACTTCATAGGTTCATGAGAGAAAGAATGTATAAATTCATCGCGATAACAAGTTTTCTTTGCAAAAGTGAACATATTCTTAGGTTTATGGGAGCAAGCTCACCATCAAAGTATGAGATCCAAGCTTACCATGATAACTATGTTTTTCTATTGTTAATTATTGTGTTACCTTATTTTAGGGGATTACATGACATGGTGATAGCTAGTCTTGGAGTTTATTAATATGTCCCCTAATTTGGTTAACCAACGAAATATTCTCGACATCTTGATTTGTAATCATTTGAGATCGTTCATCCTCTCTTGATTGTGTGGGTTTCATCCCTCATTATACTTTGACTTGGTCCGTTAATGATGAAGACACATATATTTTCACAAGTGTAAGGGATAGCGCCTTAGGCCACGCGATGAAGCCTCTGGAACAAGTTGAGAGGTACTTAATTAGTGACTCGTGCTTTTTGACTTCACTTTCTTGTTCTCTCATTTGGTTAACCCTATGGGGTATTCTCTATATATTGGTTTGTAATAATTTGAAATCGTTTATCCTTACTCTTCATTGAGTGGGTCTCATCTCTCGTTATACTTTAACTTGGTCCATTGGTGATAAAGACAAATAAATTCTCACAAAGTGTAGGAAAAAGCGACTTAAGCCACGGAACAAATCTTCCAAAACGAGTTGAGAGGTAATTAATTAGTGTCTCCTACTCTTTGACCTCATACTCTTGTTTAAGTGGTAAAGTCCAAGTGGGCCTTTTTTTATTGACTTCCCATTCGAGTGAGCGTAAAAATTAACACTCACTTAGATGATAAAATTATAAGAAAATTTGGACAATTATTTTGGTAATCAGAGATGTAAGAGATCACGTGCGCACGTGCTCCAGACTGAGTCGGTGCATCGTTTGTCATAAAGAAAGACAAGCGCACGAATTGCGGGGCACTGGCACATTCCCCCACGCTCTACAATTTCTACGCGCCCAAGCTACAGGAACACATTGTGTGGCCATGCCAGCCTCTCTTCTGTGATTGGTGCGTGGACCTGCAGCGCGTGGAGTATCACAAGGAGAACACAGAATTAGGAAGGCATCAATCTTAAAACTGTGGGGACAACTGAGTGACTGTGCAAAGCAAAACAGTGAGTGAGGAAAAGGGAAGGCTGTGTTTGGTTACAGGATTTAAATCAGATTTTACTGGGTTGGGTTAAGTTATGTTAGATTGTGTTTGGTTGTAGATTGAGCTAGCAATTCGGGTCATAACTCGACACACGACGCGAGCACGAAACGAAATTAGCATTGAGCTCACATATTTTTTAATCGTATCGTGTTTGTGTTGGCTTTTTGGGCCTTCAAAACACACACGCACAATAAATTAGTCGTGTTGTAACACGCACGACATAATCAACATGCACACTTAAGAGTATAGTACTCGAAAATAATTTTAATAACGTGTTGGGACGTGTCGTTCCAAACATGTTGAATAATGTCGTATCAAATGTGTTGGTTACTATCGCGCATAATGTGGTGGGTTGTGTTTGTGTCAAAATACACGACTTATTTAGTTATCGTAAAAAATGTGTCGTGTTAGATTGTCCGTATTCTGTGTTCATAACTATGTCATGTTTAGCCATACAACATGATTACTAGATGTGTCATGCAACAGATACACAACTTTCAACACGACACGCATACACGAATTGTCATCTCTAACTATAGACATCAAATCATTAATTTGTTTTGATTTTGACTGGCTTTAATTATTTATTTTTTTTAACAACAAAGTACCTCATATATTGAAACAAAGGATATCGAGAAGGGATCATTTATTTCACAATAACTAAATGAGTCGTGTATGTTGACACGAACACAACCCAACACATTATGTATGATAGAATCAACACATTTGATACAATATTATCCAACACATTTGGCGCGTCACCTAACTAGCTAAAACTGATAATATGAATCCTAATTCGTGAGCACTCAAAATCTAACTCATATTTATATATGCAACTTTAGGTCGCATTAAATATATCATTTACATTTTTTGGCTAGACAAACCAACATGAATTCAAACATTTTACTAATAAAACCTTAATTTTTGTTTGAGTCCGACATTTTTTAACTCCTCGTCCCGTTTGATGATATTCGAACTCATAATTTTAAATACAAAATATGAAACAAAATCCGGATGCCTTAACTAGCACTAACAAAATTATTAACCATGATACTTATGCTTACAAAATGAACTCAATTCATTCTTAATTAGCTAGATCAACTTTCATTAATTTTGTATTCTAATTATGCTTAAACTGATAAAAAAACTATTAAAAGCTTATTTTAAGCAAGTGGTGTATACATGATTAAAGAAGGCTTTTTTCCAACTACCATTGTGGGAATCATTGTATTACCTTTTGAGTTTAACTTCAGAACACTAATTAATCATCTATAATTAGCTTTTAGTTTCACCTCAAGAGAATTAACAAGATATGCTTTTCACTTTTTTTTTTTTTTTGGATGTTTCAATTACTTCATGATGAAGAAATAAGATCAATGCTGTTTCTTAGTACGATAAAAAGTTCAAAGAACAATAAAAGAAATTCATGATAAACTCAAAGCTAATAGCAATTAAGAAAAGGCTAAATATTTTAAATTTTGTAAATAAAAAAAATTGTTGTACAAAATAACATGAAAATCTAAGCGAAAAATAAATGTATCATATTTTTGTGGTTTAAAAATAAGTTTAACGAATAACAATCTTACATATATAATAACATCACATTTCCATTAATTTTTGACACGTAACGGCTCAATTTATAAGACATACTATGCATATGATATATTGTGATTCAGTCAAGTTATCAATGAGATATTTGATGTGTTATGTCTCTATTATTAACACATATTTTGTGCAAATATTTTTTATCAATGTATGAGACATAGTATTACTCTAGTTATATAAGTATTCAAAAAATAAGAATAATGTAATAAACCTCCTCTAAAAGAGAATAATTATAGTTAAACCATACAAAAATATTTTGATGGCGTGTATGAATATTTGTACAAAATAATGTGTTAATTAATTCATTTATAATTTGATTGAATAACAACACATCGTGTGTTCAGGAAGTCTTCTAAATCGAGTGTTTTGTGCTATAAAAAAATGACGGTGCTATCATTATATATATGGTCAAGTAACTTAGGATCTAACATTTCGAATAAAATTTAAGAGATACAACTTTTTTTTTAAGGAATAGAGACAACATTTTTCATACCAATAAACAATATTCATCTACATAGAATAATATTAAGGATATAATTATATAATTGAGACAATTAGCATGGCAAGAGAATCTTTACTGGTCAAAAGTGATATTGGGAAGGATTATGAGGAGTTAGATAAATAGTTTTGGATGATTATTTTTAAGCAATATCATATTGTTATAATGTCAGATTGTCAGTCATTTTTCTTTCACTTTTTTATTAAATGCTATGGCAATCAACTTTTGTGTGTAAATTTTAGTGATGCTTCTATTAATTCGTCCATACTTAAGTTGTTGTCATCTTATCTACAAGTTGAGAAAATTTTATAAGTGGTGTTTTCTAAATCCAATGTACGAGGTCCAATGCCAATGTTGGCTTGCGATGACCAATATATGCTAGTATTTGAATTTGAGGTCATTCAAATGTGACGTGTGTAAAGAAACACATCAAAGAACAACGACTTCAAAGAGGTTAATTCCATGACACCATCTTAGACGAGAGTAAGATTTCGGATGGAATTATAATAGCTCTAGATAACATTTTTAGAGAGAAAAACTAAAGATAGAAAGTGAAATGAGAAAATGTAAGATCATCTCTCTTCTCAAGAGTTGAGTATTGATACTAATCACTAATATCTATTATGTGTCAATGCGTGATTTGTTGATGATAGGTGGAATTTACTTTGTGCCTACATGTGGCTTGGGCTCTTGTGTCCCATGTGCGCCATGCACGGTGTCGGGTGAGTTGGAGAGTTCTCGTACGTCCCTCATGCGTCGAGGTGTACATCAAAACTCTTACAAGCCTTTTAACGTGTGGTGTATCATCTTAGGGTTTTGAGTTTTGTAAAATATTATTGTGTTTGCTTGGTGAGATGATGAGCCTAGCTCCAAGATGCAGAAAACATGTTCATTTTAGCCCGACCTTTTCCAGACCTTCAAATGGACCTTGTAAAGTTGAAAATTTAAAAATTAGGGACTCAGGTGGACCTCTAACGTGACAACATATTATGTTGCCGCAACAAGACTCGAGTCAAATGTGCAAATGAACATGCAGGCAAACTCATGGAGGAAAGACTACAACCTCAATTCATATTGTGACACCCTGTTTCGAGGTTTCAGAAAGACTTAAGGCAACCACGCATGAGGTATTGGACGAGTTATCTCTAACTTAGGTTTTGCTCCTCTTGGATTTGGCTTTTCTCTCCAATGTGTTGGCTTTGCTCCACATGGCAAATAGATTCACCCTTAGACGCGGTGCATGACCTATAGACTTGTAGTGCACTATTGGACGCGGTGGAGGAATTGGTGCACAATGAGGACTTGGTGCACGATGAGTTGAACAACAAAGGCCTTATTGCATGGCCGGAAGCCTTGAGCCCTGATGGATTCACGACGGAGGACTTGCGATAGATTGACGTGAGAAAATGAGTTTGTATACGACAACTAACATGTTCAAATAATTTTGATTCAAAATTACACAATACAAGATTCAATATATTTAGCTAATTTATATTAATACGAGTTTTTTCTATACTATATGTGTTAAATTTACATTTTTACCCTCAAAATGAGTGAGTTATACAGTTCGTTATACATGTTAATTTGACACAAACACACATAAGTTATTAAAAAAAATGAATTAGTCAACTTAAATATGATTACATTGAATTCAAACTTACTTAAATTTAGGTCGAATCACAAATGTTAACGTCTTATGTAATGGAGTATATATAGTACGGTCATAAATGCAAGGCATCACGTGCACACGTGATGGGGTAGTAACTAGTGAGTCTGTGCATTGTTTGTCAGACAAAGAAGCGCACGAATTGCGGGGCAACTTGAGCTCCCCCTCCACGCACCAAAATGGTCACGCGCCGCACAAACTTAACATTTATCAACTAATCAATGAAAGATTAGAAAATAAAGAGTTAAAAAAAAAAAAAAATCAAAGGGCCAGCTTTTCTTTTTGAATATTTTTTATGTGGCGGACAATGACATGTTGGATCAAACGTTTTGGATTTGAATTTTCTTGTCCACAATCTAGGGTAAATATTGAGTTAAAAATGAATAATTATCTTTTATTGTATAGTTCAAATGATAAAAAATTAATTTAAAATTAAAAATGTTATGAAACGAAACACATTCAATTTTAGCCTTCAAATTCACTATTTTTTAGATTATGAATTTATCCCTAAGTGGATTATCAATTTATTTATTAGTTCAATATGATCGTCTAAATGTTGTTTTGTTACGAATTGTCAAATTCATAACACTATTATTGAATTAAGTTGACGTAACAACCACATTATCTTTAAGTTAGCTAAATTCACAAATAAGACTATCTTAAAACGAGTATAATGACCAAAATGGACAAAAATAAAGTGTCAATCACGTCTCTCAATCGTAAAACTTTGTTCAGAATTAGTTTTATCAATAAATATAGGGTTGAATGTTTCCAGCTTTGGACTCGTTTGGATTTTAGAGTTAACCCCTACATTCGTTTTTTAGTTGCCATGATCCTGGACTTGAACTTTTTATATGTTATTTACTACATGTTACATGCTGCAGCCGGTTGGCCCCTACTACGTTACATGTCTGCCACGTAGATCGTCCACGTCGAACATCCATGTTGGCAAGTGAAACGGTGAGTTTGGCTGGTCTTCTTCCATCACCGAAACGATGTCGTTTGATGATTTTGTGTGTCTAATTAGATTGGGGGTCTGGAAGCATCATCATAGTTATCATCAACAACAATAGCAAATGCAATCTCACAGTCACATACCAATCTCAGTCTCAAGCTCATGACCACTCTCAATAAGATTCTCCGTGATCAACGTGTTGAAAAATATATAACTAGTGCATGAATTTTGTTGAATAATGATATATGAGAATCACAAATTTAGTAGCAATTAATGAACATGTAAATTCTGCTTGATTGAGCTTTGATTTGGCTTCAACAAATATCTTATCGATTTAAGCTTTGCTGATCGGATGCTTGGGTGCCGGAATCCGCTCAAAACCGTGAGAAGCGTTGAGCGTGCACCAAGCTTGAATCATTTTCCAGCATGACAGCTTCAAACAATATTTGACGTGGCAAAACAAGTGATTTGACATGGTCCAACCAGCTACAGTATACGGTAACATGTACTAAATTATAAAAAAAAAAAATTCAACTCCAAGAATCGTGACAGCTACAAAACGAATGTATAAGCCAACTCTAAAATCCAAACGAGTCTATAGAATGTAAGCATTTAATCCAAACGAGTCTAAAATCCAAATTTAATAGATACATGAGAGACGAACATGAAATTTTTCCTTAAATTAAACTAGTTTTATTGGGTAGATTAGTAAAATCTTAAATGGTTAAGAGACCATGTTGTTATTGGTGCGTGGATGACAAGGCGCGTGGGGAAGGAAAAAAGAATTAGGAAAGTATCAAACAATCAATCAATCTAAAATACTCAGACAAGCTCCGCTTTGACCGCCTCAGGGATCGGTTCAACTCCACCACCGTATCTATTATGGGCCCCACCTTTAAATCAATTACAAACACCAATTTTGGCAAAACTCTATTTCTTAACCTAACCCTAACCCCCAAATTATGTTGTTACGAAAGCAACCAATTTTTAGATACAATGTAACCATTCAATTTATGTAGTTAGTGATCTTGTCCCAATGTTAGGTATTTGCAATAATATAATAACATGATGGCTGGCAATCGAGCTAATATTTTTTCTAGGGACTATTCGAGAGGAAATTCAAAACCTTTTGGTTGCAAATATATGAATGGGACAACCGCCCAATAAATATTTTTGCTCAAACACAATAATTTTTTACGTTCATTGGGTAAACAACCTATTTATAATAACATAACATGTCAAATCTAGATTGAAATTATATCATTATATTGCTAGAAATGGATGAGCAAGGATTTTGCAGCAGAAGAAGCACAAAAGGCCTTTAAAATGCAAGAAAAACTTATGTGACACAAATTTAATTGATGCGACTGATTAATAGGAGTTAAAAAATATATGCAATGGTTAAATACTTAAATGCATGCAAAACCCCCTATTATGAGCTAAACTTAAGAAAAAAAAAAGAGTGTGATTACATGAAAGACAAAACCAGTTGACCATCTTTTATTATCTGAAACATACATTACTAAGGAAAAAAAATTAATTTTAAAGATTTTGGATCAATAACAACAAATTAATACATTTGGAAGGGCATCCCCTTCCCAAGAACACAAATCTGACATAGAATGGAGTATTCTGCAGAGCGTGAACAATTCTTGTTCGCAAACCTTTGAACAAAAGAACAATTAGAAGTACCAAAAGATTAAAAAAAAAAACGTAAGCAAACACTTATAAGGAGGTCAAAGGGACTCGAATAAGCCACACCGACTTTAATAGATGAGAACACCTCCTGGACATTCATGATCTCAAAGACGACATCCTCCCCAACCTTTGCCACAAGCCCGTTTCTCCGCTGCACGCATCGCTAGACCTTTCGCTAATTGAATGTCCTTTGCGCTCGTGTTGAAGTGGTGACTAAAGTATCCCCAAAAGTTAAAATATAAGATACAATGACTACATATGAAAATACAAGTAAAACCCTACATAAAAATGTCGACTTTGAAAATACAGTACATTTTTTCTTGGTCTAAACCATGAGTATCCTAAGTGAGCCCGCAAACTCGCGGCCGACACCTTTAATCCGTTTTACTATACTAAGGCTAATCCTCATATGAGGGTAAGTCACAGTTAAAGTTCATCCCTGTCCCTAGAGTTGTATTGAGCGAGGATCAAACTCAAGCGCTCTTCCAACTCATGCGACATTTGTAGCCAACTGCGCCACTATCATGAGGTAAAATAGAGTTTCATCTGCATTACTATATATAACACTTTAATCACCACTTCAACAACTCGAACATACACAACACCACCCACCCAAAGAACGCCGTTGGCTCACCGAGCAATCCAACCTCTTATCTCCGGCATACACAACACCATCTACATTTATCTTCACTCGTCCCAAATCCGGCTTCTCCCATCTATTGTCAATGTTCATAGCAGCTACACCATATATTTTTCTCTTATATAATATATATATATATATATATTTGGTAAGATTATGAGGTATGTTTTGCCGTATAATCCAAATATTGAACCAAAAATTAGACCTTAAGCATCGGCCGACATCACTCATGCTTTGAAATTTGCATCCCATGACTTTGGAGATTTAATGGAGTTGTTTTGCATTTTCAATGCCACAAGTCCACGATTGTCAACTATACATATCAATATTAATTAACAAACTCTTCATAAAAATTAGAGGAAAATAATGCTTATAAGGTAATGCAGTTATAATATAGATATTTTATTTTTATTCTTATCTTTAAGTTCAACAAAATTTTATTGAGATTTAGAGCTAAGAACATATTAGTTTTATATTAAAACTTAATGTATACACAAATCAGTTAAAATCGATTTTGTTCGATTATTTGCTTCTAAAATTAGTATTATTAATTGTGATAGTATGATTAGACCACACTGATCTTAGCGTCACATCAAATTATTTAAACACAAATTATATACTAAAACATTGCAATCGAAATTCTTTTTTTAAATACCTTTTCCTTATGCTCTTAAATATTAATGAATTTGTTACAAAAATGTATCACACCCATGAATTCAATCAAAACTCAATAAAAAACCCAACATGATCCCCTATCGGTTTGCTATGGTGATCAAATCTAACAGAAAAATTGTGTTAGTTCTAAATTCTATAAATTCTTACTTTACTAATAAAACAGGTTAAACAAATTGATTGATCCGATAAAATTGGTAACGTAATTGACAATTTAATATAATTTTCATCGTCAGTAACACAAACGATAAATTCGATGTCATGGTTCATTTACCTAACCGATTGGCTTGTTGTGATACAATCCCCCTCTCCCCCAATAACCAAAATTTGAAAAGACCAGCAAAATTGTCTGGCCCCAACATTGAACATTGCAAATGCAAAAATTCAATAATAGAGCCAAAAAAAAGCAAAACAAAAAGTTGGCCTAGCTAGACTCTTGCATGAATCATTGTGAAAGAACCAGCATCACTCAAAATTGACACATACTACAAAATATATATTTTCTAACATCTTATCTTATCTATTTCCTCTTTTCTCTTACTTATTTTTGGCTTTGTTTTGTCCTCATTGATCACTAACTTTTCCTAACCAATTAAGGTTTACACCTACGCCGGTTCCAGTTTAAACTGGTTTTGATCGACAAATTTCCTTTTAAAAATAAAGCGTATAACTTTTAACTTCCACTTGTTTTTTTATATACGAACAAAACTATAATTCGTTTATTCTTTATGTCATCTCCAAATATTTTAGTCGAATATATGTTATATGATACTACAATACATCTTCGAAGTTATTTCAGTCGGATATATGTCGTAGAAGTGGAGGAGATTGTGTTAGATGATAGTTTGGGTCGATGTCGTTCTTGTCCCGGTAAACTTATCATGTACTCCCTCCGTCTCAAAATGAGTGTCTTGTTTCATTTTCATTTTT